>JARGXW010000587.1:0-87098 GCA_029204085.1 Mycena sp. CBHHK59/15
GATTTTGGACCTCCCCTGGACGAGCATGGTGTTGAAATGATCAGTGTTGCGGAAGGCTTGAATATTTCCGACAGATGCCGATACTGAACCATCTGATGCAGCAAGTGCAACTGAAGGGGAGACCATTTTAGGACCCGCAGTACTCCATGTCGCTGCATGGCTCATTCGTAGTCGTGTTCTCAAAGACGTCTTCTACGTCTTCCGCATGATTTATATCTCGTGTACGCATGGATTGCTGCGGGCTTTTTGTCAAGCCCTGCGGGACGCAATGCTCATCCCTCACCGACTGATAAAGCACTCATTGAAGCATACCTCAAAACTCACAACGTGACTTGGGGAACATGCGGCGATTCCATCCCAAATGGCTATGGCGCCATTGCCGTCGCACCATTCCCCCTGCGGAAGAGCTTTATCTGCTGGTACATCGCGTATTCATGACCTATGGCCTTCTCAAAGATGCAAAGTCTGGGCTCCCACTTTACAACACTGCTGCCTGGAAAATTGCAAAGAATATTCTGGAGCTAATTAAGAATGACTACGTCTCCGATCCTCCTGGTGTACAGCTCTACATTTGCCTTGGCCTTGACGAGAAAGCAGGTGGTCTGCCAATTTATTGCTGTAGGCGTGGGACAAACGATGTTGAGGCGCTGTACACGCACATCTGCTCTCGAAACTGCCATCCCACAGAGCTTCAGTTCGTCAGATGATCGCATGTTTGTCGGACTTCATTCTCTGCCATAACCTGCGTGTATGTGCCCCTTCTATTTCCCCCCTCTCATTTCTGACTCATTTTAGGTCGGACATTTCAACTCAACCGGACAGAAATTTCAAGGTCATGACTGCATCTGGCTGCTGAATGAAATCCAAGAGCTAGAGATCACGCTTGGCAAGCACTCTGATTGTCTTCCGGCTCACACCTCTCAGCATCACAGCATCCGGCTGATCCATCCTGCAGTGGGGGACAATATTCTGCAGCCTTCCTGAGGTATCATCAACACTGTTTCAATTCCAGTGCTGTGAACATTTTCCTCGACTCGGATTTCCCCAGAAGCATTAATGCCTTTCCAACGATTTCTCACGACAAAATACCGCCAACCAAGCACAAGTGAGGGAGATTACAGCTTGCGTTTTCCGGCTACATGGGTCACCTCCGCCATAGCGAGTAGCTACATTTTAGAACTCCTCTGCATTCCGGATATTTCCATCAGTCATTGAGTCTTCGCTGAGCGCGAGCATATCTTAGGCCGCAGCTTTCATGGGGTGGTGAGTTAAAGAAGCAGGGGACCGGAGGTGACATACGCATTACACAGTTCCTTGTTGCCACGCGGCCCCTTTCTCCACTCAGGAGATCGAGTTGCATTGCAACTGGAGCACTGGTATGATTCTGTAACATTTGCAGCAGGAGGTGTTCTAAGGAACATCCTGGATTTCGCTGGGTGATTATCTACAGCCAGTGAGCCCAATATTGCGTGAAACAGTCATAGTGGGCTCGTTCCCAGGTGGGTCAATGTGCGTCTCCATGATTAGTTGGTCCCCACCACTGCATCTCAGACTCGGATCGAGCCATGCGGGATACGCAGGACCGACGTTGGCTGCTGGATTTTGGCTTTCATCGAACCCCGATTTGACCACCCTTCTGAGTTAATGTTATTGCATTAGTATTGACGACTTTTTGGTGCGCTTACAGAGACACTCCGCTATTTTTGATGCCTATCAGACTACGAAGGCCCGGGTTCTTCTCGACTTCTTCTTCCAAGGCACTTGACAGAGCTGCCGCGACAGGGAATTTGGGCATGTCCCTGCCTGTAGGTCCCGTACCCGTTGGGGGGCGATTTGCTGGAGGAAGATTGAGAGCCTGTCGTAGCCGGCCATTTTCCTCCTCCAGCTCCGAGATACGCTGCTGCAGGTCCTGCAGATGATGACCAAGTAAGCAAAAGGACACTCGATGAAATATGCGTCCGGACGTCGAAGTGGGCCGCGCGAGAGGATATACCAAGCTCGCACGGCACATCTATTTTCAAACACTGCACATTCAGTGCAAACACTGCACATTCCGTCTAATGTGCCGCCTTTTATTACAAAGGCGGCACTTACCATTTTGGAATGTGCAGTGCGTCGGTAAGGCTTGGCAAATCACCTTACGGACCCATTCCGTAACGGTCCACGCGTCCATACCGATTTTTTCATTCCTCCCCCACCTTACGCCTTACGCCCCCGACCCGTCTTGCGGCGAGCACACGTCGAAATGGCCAATGCAGCGTCAAAGCACACACCTGCCGACCGCGAGTACATTGGCAGCTTGTCACCGCACATCTTGATGGAATTTCGGGACTATGTACGCGGTCTCCGTGGCAAATCAGTGGCTTCCATTGCTCACCTAATGCGACGAGAACTAGCTTTTTAATCCCACTTATATCACCATCAACGCCGCAAAGTTCCTTGATTATGAATGGATAGACATCACTCTGCTTCGGGAGTATGTCTCGGTGCTCGGCGCGTCAACGACGCGTTCACTCCCAATCCTTGATCAGGTTCATGTTAAAATAGAAGCTGTACCCCCTTCTGTGTCGACTGTTTCCGTCAAAGCGGAGCCCGACGTCCAACACGTAGCTTCTGTAAAAACGCGCACGCTGCACGTGGGCGAGCGTGAAGTTATCGAACTCCTTTCGGATTCAGAACCCCAGACCGAAGACCTGGACTCAGATCTGGAGGTGATAGAGGCGCTCCAGCCTTCTCGGTCATCTAGCGTCCCCCCATTGTCTGGTGAGTAGCTTCTTCAAATTCCCCTCCCCATCTTTAATTTTTGTAGATGCCGACCATTCGTCCAAACATGATAGCGATTTCGAGGAGCTTGATGGAGGATCAGACGGTGCGCCCAGTTTATGATTTAGCCTGTCCAATATTCATTCCCGCTGGCCAGATGAGAACTCCGACGACCTGATGCTGTCCGACACCGTCTGGCTTGATGATGGTACATCACAGATGATCAGTGGGAGATTTCGTCCCAGCCAGAAAGTAACCGTTGAGCGAATGGAGTACCGGAATGGTGCCACCGCCGTCTATCCAATCCATCGCGTTCGAACGGGGATTGTTGTGGACCTTAGCGATCCGAAATATCATTTTCGGGACGCTTCCAAAGCCTTGGTTCCGCTCACTACAGTCATTATGGACGCAGTTGGTTTTTATTTTATTTTCAAGCTCCAATACTGATTTTTTGGATAGGATAACGACTCCTGAAAATGGCTTGGTGGTAGTGCCAGCGCAAACGTCACTTTCTCCCCTAGCGAGAAGGCTATCAGCTGCCGAAGCATTCGGTATGAATGCAAGGGTGCTCATGCGTGCGATCAGCTTGACGCCGCGCTACGAACCGCAGTTCGGTTCGAGTTGGATGATCTCGCACCGCGCCAAGCGATTGTTCTCGCACAGCAGGAGACCCGTCGCACGGAAGGGAACACGCCCGAAGAACGGGTGGTACTGTGAGTTTTCTATCCTGAGTCCCCAACCCAAATTTCTCACCGTCTGTCAGGTTCATCAACATGATACGCAAAACCAAGTGCAATGCCATTGATTCAATGGGCAAACCATGCCGCGGTGGGCCGATATTAAAACCGAAGCCTCAGGTATTTCTCTGATTCGATCTCGGAAACGTTTGTGTACTGACATCTTAACTACAGGGACCTTCGCGTGGTCATGAGCTCTTCGTCGGATGCAGTGGCTGGACTCCAAAATTCCAACAGGGCCACCGAACGCACACCATCTCCGATAATGTCAATGAAAACCTTCTCGCCAGGGGCTTGGCGGGGTTGCCCCTCGCCGACGATGTCAGCAAGGATACTTCACCATGCAGCGGGATCATTCACCCGCACATTGGACTCAAAAAGAAACTGTGTCGTATGTATTGTCAACTGTTTAAATTCCACGCCTCAACACACTGATTACTTCTCAGCTCACGCTCATATCGTGAATGGACTGCAAGTGCAGGGGGAAATCAAGAATTATCCCTGTACTGCATTGCGATGGATTTATGTCCCCAAGGACTCGTCCATCCGCCAAGTCCTCATCATTCATAATGATCTCGGCCATAATCACCCCTGTCCCGCTCTCAGCAAAGTGACGTTTGGGCACAAGGACACTTATCGTCGGTGTATTCAGGCCAACGGTGTTCTTGGGGCCACAGTAGCGAAAATCGACAATGGTAAGCCCTTATTCTTCTGTGTTTTATTCCGTGTATGATTGAGATTCATCCTAGCGCAATCAACCAAGATGCTCCTTGCCGGAAAAACCCCCGCTGCCCACGCTGCGCCTCTGCACAACAAACGTGCGAAGCGCAGTATACTTCACGCTGAAAAGCTTCAGAAGTATCCCAACGGTCTCGGCGTCGATGGTGAGCTGCAAACCCCAGTTCACTACCAATATACTCACGCTGCTTAGCCATATACTCCATCTATCGCGCTGAATTGACCAAACCGCTTCCCGAACGCTACGTGCACAGTTACATTGAGACGCCAAAAGGCGAGAAAATCATCGTGACCTTCGTCGTTTACCTCTTGAAGCTTCTTGATGATCCCGGAGTAACGTCCTTCGACGGCGATACGACTTTCAAAGGGGTCGAGGGCAAAATGAACGAATCGGAGCTTACGATATTTGCAAAGGTTGTCCAACGCGGTTCGTTTTTTGCTTCATTTACACAGTAATGGTACTCACGTATATGTTAGCTGCCTCCGTTCTTCGCGCATATATCAATGGCTCGAGTGCAGATTTTTTCGAGCTTCTCTTTGACGAGCTCCAAAAGAGGAAGCTCGAGGTGACTGGCAAGCCGATCGCATTCAAAATATTTGTTCCGGGCGGTAATCTACTAGTCGCAAATGTGGACATGGATACTGCTCAAGTCATTGGTCTCTGCCGTTCGGTCCTCAGCTTCAGTGATCCCGAATACAGCCGCATTCCGAAAGATACTCCGCCCAAGCAGATTGCGCTGAAGTTCATCAAGAGCTGCCTACGACACGGCAAGGAGTAAGCAGTTTACTCCTCCTTTTCGTTGAGAGCTGCTTATATTCTTTAGGCCAATTCACGACTTTTGCGCGCTTGTATCGCCAGCCCAGTTAGCGCGTCTTCAGGATTGCTTCTACCTTGACTCGGTGGAGTCTCTGAACACGTTCTCCTCCTTCGTTTACGGCCTGAACATCCAGAAAATTTCTGGTTAGTCTTTACTTCGGAAATGTGTTTCTCTAACCACCACTCTGCCTTTAGATTGGTGGAGACATAAAGAAATCGACCCCTGGATTATTCCGTGCATCATCAAATCCCAGTCGCAAATTCCCGCGGATATCTGGGACGCCACTCCTTCAACGACCAACACCAACGAGGCGCAGCACCACTGGACGAACAGCTTAACTGGAACCAAACTAACGCCTGTTGAAGCGCTTGAGAGGTGTGCTTGTTTCAGTTTGTGCATTACCTTCTTTGACGCTCACCTGTTGCAGTCGACGTCGGGTTGACCAGAACGTTGCGGATGAGATCAAAATGTCGCTCAAAACAGGCATACTTTCCAACTCCAACAACGAGCTTTCTCACCGGATGGCCCGCAATTCGCAGCGCCAGTCTGCCGTCGCACGCAGAGCTACTGAGTCTCGCGACGCGGCTAATGTTTCAAAGGACCTCCAGCGCCGCATCGACGAAGAGGCCGAAAAGCGGCGTCTCTCCAACGAAACTACGAAGTTCCTCAAAGCGCAGCTCAAAGACGCCAAGGGTACGTCCAAGAGAGGGGGGGCAGCTGAAAAAACAGTCATTCTGTCAGCGAGCTCGAGCGGCCGCGTGAGGTCTGCGCCGGCGAGGAGAGGTAATATTGGTGTCATCTTCCATTTCTTACGTGAGTCGTGCTGAGAGAAATTCAGAAGTGCCAACGCCCGCCGCACCAGTGCAGTCAGACTATGTTCCATCTGCACCTGTGGCCACGTCAACCTCTGGAGAAGAATTGTCGGTGGATGAAGCTAGTTCTCACCGATACTCTTCGCCAGAGCCCACGATGAATACTTGGAACGGTAATCTGGACTTCGACTCACTTATTTATGATCTCCCGGCCATTAACACCGACGGAAATTGGTATTTTTTGCAGGATCCGTCGCTCGGATCATTCCTTTCGACGTACAACCCAGCTTCTGATCCCACCTTATTTATGCATTCCAACACATCGACAACTTCGCATGCCTACCCCGAGGATCCCACTCAAAATTTCACCGATATCTACGGTCTCCGCGGTGCGGAAACAGCCATGCCTTCTGCTGCGTCCCCGGAGGATCCTCTCCAGGACTTGCTTGATTTGTATGGGGGCGCCGGCAGCTTCCCCGGCACACAAGCTACCCACGGCTTCATAGTGTTAACTTCAACACCGTATCTCGACGCCCCCTTGCCCATTCTCCCACCGCCGCCTCCAGAGTCCCCATGTGCGCCTTCTCCAGTTGTACAACAGGTGTCCGAGCCCGGCTCGAGCGCCCCCCGATCACGCCGCGGTCGCCAAGAAGTAGACGAGGCAAATATCATCCATACGACGCGTACTCGAGTCCCCAGTGCACGCAAACGGGGCGCAGACGACGACGATGAGGCAGACGTTACAGCTCGCCCACCCAAAAAAAGCAAAGGCAAACACGTATGTCTTTCTACTTATTTGATCGGTTTTCAATTATCTCAATCCACAATAGTAACAGTGTCGCGCCGTTGAAGGAAGGGATAGACTTAGAAATTAATTTCATTTCAATCTTGTTTCAATCTATATACTTTATGGCCTCAATACGAACTTGCCTTATTTCTTCTCGAAATTAATCGCGACACGCACTCCGCAGCACCAACGAGACAGGGGCCGACGGCAATGGCCGCCTTGGCACGTCGGCAATCAATGTGCCGCCTTTGCGGCAAATGTGCTGGGTTTGGGCGAATGTGCCGTGTTTGCACGCAATGTGCAGTGCTTGAAAATAGATGTGCCGTGCGAGCTTGGTCTATCCCGGCCGCGCGACGAGCTCTGAATGCACGTTGATTATTGCGGGCGGAATTTGGAGGCAGGTTGTCGTCGCGTTTGCGGCCGCGCTTGGAGGACATGAGTGCAAGAGGTGGGCGCCGGAAGATTCCGTGATATCGCCCTCTTTTTAAACTCCGCTTGAATGACTTTTTGTCATGTTTCGACTTACAATGGCACAATTCGGCACCCTGAGCTTATCACTGCGCGATGACGTGTTGGAGAAATGGAAGTGAGCAGCGGGCCCCGTTGTACAACTTGCAGTGTTCGCCCTAAAGCCCTTTAGTCGGGGTCAAAAATATCTAAAGGGCTTTCAAAGGGTAAAGGCTTAAAGCCAAAGGGCTGCCAAAGCCTTTCTTTTTTATTTTATTTTATTGCGATGTTTTTGTAGTAAGGGTACATACCTATGGGCCTACGCGAGCCTATGCAACACTAGGCAGCACTGTAGAGTGCTCCATAGTGGGCCATAGGTACATCACAGGCTGCTAGTGATGCCCAGGTCATGGCTTGGCCTGGAAGCCAGGGCTTGGGCCTGGCTTGAGTGGGCTTGGGCTTGAGATTCTTCAGCCTGGCAGGCCCAAGCCCAAGCCTGCCCTCAGGGCTTGGCCTGGTCTGGCTTGGGCCTGGGCCAGGGCTTAAGCCGGGTACACATCATTATTTAGTGAAATCGCTGGAGCTGGAATTTATCCTTTTCGCTAACCTGGACAATCAGTCCCCTCGGTCCTCTCCTGCTGCAGCGCGCGTCGTCCCAAGATCTCTTAGACTCATCAGCATGAGATCCACAGTCATTGAATCCATGCTAAATTCGTTCATCGTGGTCGAACTCGCAGAGCAGCACTCCATATCCTTAGTAAATGCGCCCATTGGGCAGATACTGAAAGCTGAGGCTCGTTCTGTTCGCACCCCCCACGACGCCATCGTTCCAGTACGGCAATTCTAGTATTGCCCAAATTAACGCCTCGACGTCACTTTCCTAGAAAGTGTTTACATTCATGAAGTGGATTCCAAGCGGCTTCGGCAAGGCACTATATTTTTAGATATTCAGCATAACGAGAACCCACTCGCAGAGGCTACACACCTAAGACTGATGGGAGCGTCAGGCCGCAGGTTTAATGTTTAATGTTTTGCGCAAGTCTTCCTCAAAGCGGCGCTGTGAATTGGGACCTACACGGGCACTGTTTTGTCATCCAATGTATATAAATAAATTTGCAGGTATTCACCTACAGCATCGTCAACATCAAACGATGTAGCATCCCATTCATTCTCAAGCCAATTATTTCAATGAAAGAATGTGTAGAGAATAGGTACCTGGTCGGTGTCAATACAATCCAAGTCCCCAAGAAGAGTTTTGCTGACTCAAAGGAGTTGGCCTTGAAGTATCTGGATGTCAAAATTAAATCCCGTTGGGGCTACAGGCTATTTGCTTTGTTTGTCCACAACTGTTGTTTGTCCACAACTGTAGGTGGAATGACGCAGTACCTAGCCAAGGTCCAAGGAATGCCACCTGAAGTCGAAGATAGACTGGAGGAACGAATAAGAAATTTCCTGTGGGCAGAAAAGACAAGTGTAACGATAAATAAAGAGACCATTTACGCACCCGCAGACATTGGTGGCCAAGTTGGTGGCCGGAATCTGTTGGACGTTGTTGCGAGAAGCGAAGCAATAATCATACCTTCGGGAGCGACCGGCCTCTATGGATGCCTCACCATCAGGAAAATCTGAAATGCTATGAAGTATGGTGGCAGCCAAAACTTCATGTCACACCGGAATTTTGATCAGATTCCTTCCAGATTTGAGATTTGGAAGGAACTAGGGGGTAGTTTATAGGCAAATTCTTCATTTCAGAAGAATCGGAGGTACTCCTAATTTAGGGTTCAAAACGGCGAAATTTTGGGCGGAATTTTTTTTTTTTGTGTATAGGAAAGATGAGGTTGGAAGACTGCTTTTTTTGTGTGTAGGAACATGGCCTATATGATACCCATTTTCACTTTCTTCTTCCACTCTGCCTCCGCCACTTCTATCTCTCGCTTCTGCACTCCGCGGTGAGACCGGTACCTTTTAACAGCAAACTCGGCGACAGGTCCTGTAACTCCATGGCGATAGACACTGGCATACCGATCTGCACGTCGAAAAAATCTTCGAATGGTGGGCAGTGGACAGGCACGGAGAGCTTCTTCAACAAGGTCTTTGGATTTTTGCCACTGACCATTTGACCGCTCACGAAAGTAGCGCTTGATCCAGGCCCAAAAATATTCGATCGGGTTCATCTCCGGATGGAATTTTGGCAGGAAATGGCAGACCATGCCTGGAGCGGCCTCAATAAGCTGTGTATTTCATGGTGAGTCGACCAATCTCAGTGTAAGAATCAAGATGCTAACCAGTTCTAGCTGAGATTTCTCCCCCGCAAAATCCGGTTGATGTGAGAGTAAACGCCTCATGCAACAATCAACTGGTCTCTCATCCTCCTCGTCGCTGTCATTACCACCATCATCAACATTGTACATTCCTAGCTCTTCGTCGGGAGAAGCGCCGTCGGCCCGTCGAGGTGTGGTTTACGTGCCTTTGCTGCCTTGCACACTTTGCATTCCCCGATCAGTGGCTTACCTTTGTTGTTGGTTGTATAGCCGCGCTCAGCCAGAATCAACTTCATGCCTTTCGGCTGCCCTTCAAACTGCTTATGTGGGTGATCATGTGGGAGATTCTCGTCGAACGTCATCTTCTGTGGCTGGCCACCATAGCCATGAGGATTGTCGAGTGGAATGATGGTGTCCCGCATTGCCGGGACTGCACCGCCAGGTTTAACATTCATCTTTGTGGCAGTTAATGCATCCTTTGCGAGACTGCCATGCGCTGATGAATTGTCGAACACCCAATGAATGATTGCCTTGGGAAATAGACGACGCGCTATAAGAATAGCCTTTGCAAGCTATGTCGGTTTAATCAGATAAATTTGTCATGATAGAAATGCACAGCTCACTTGAACAATCATTTGTTCCATATTCCAATATGCATCGCCGCCTGCCTTGCCGTCGGGGTAAATGACAGTTGTGGATGCAGTGAAGGCCAGACGAAGTTCCTCGATCAATTTTTCATTTTCGGCGATGAGTTCTTCCGTTAGATCAAGGAGGCCGTATCGCTCGCACAAAAAACCCGAAATCATGATCAGGCGACCACGGCCTTTCTTTTTAAGGACCTGCTCGCCTGCTTTGAGCCAATACTGGTTATTTTGGTACTCGTTCGAATGGACTGTGGACTCATCATGAACGATGATAACATGTTCGAGTTCCTCATCGCCGAGCTCGAGTAAAATTTCAGCCATATCTGGCTCCACATAGTTGGCTCGGAACGGATCAAGGGCCTCGAGCTCTGCAAGATATTCCTTGCGCCGCTTCTTTACGTCTTTGCGTCGGCCCGCCTGATCCGCAATCAAAACGGCGAAATCGAAGTGGCAAAAACATAATTCAAGTTTTTTAATATTCTGCTCCAATAGATGTTGAGACCAGCTTCTTTTGATGCTTTTCCCACAGTTACAGAGTATTATGACTAGAACTGAGGTTGTAGTAGGGATTACCAAATCGGGACTCAAACTTGTCACGAAGTTCGGTCCGCCACCATACCCTCCTTTGTCGACTCTCCAGCTGCAGCGGTACAGCGTGGGAAAAGCCGAGATAGTGGTGGTAGCGGATCAAAGAGTCCCCCCCGAAATCCAAGTTCCCCTGGGTAGCCAAACCTAAAGGTTCAGCAATCATCAATTAATTATCAAAAAATAGGACAGTGTTGAACTGTTTTCAGGAGTTTAACAAGTGAACCAGTGTTGAACCATTTCAAGAGAGACAGGGTTGAACCGCTGAACAGAACTTTCAGCTGTTTAGGTCTTACACCAGTGTTGAACTGATGTTCAACAGCCGTTTAAACATGTGCATCGCAAGTGGAAGCGCCGTCTGATTCATCCTCGCTGAGCACGACCCAGCCCCTGGCAATCTAATTAGAGATGCAGAATACGAGATACGGGTCTGGAAAGCCCTACTTGTACTTTGGTTTGGGCCCATTTTTACCGCTTACGGTGTTTCGCTTGGAGTTGAACGTTGATGCACCTACTGATATATGTTTTGCACCCCTAGACGAGCGTCTTGGGGCGTCCGATGCGGCGGTATTACATCCGACCCCCTTGCCCCTGCTCCAAGAAGTGATCAGTATGTTAACAGACTTGATACGAGTTTCAGCATACTCTGCCGCACCCCTCCTCCTCTTTCTCCTTGTGTCCTCCTTTGCTGCAGTCTCCTCACTGGCCACCTCATTCCTGTAAGAATTATCTCGGCTTTCAAGACATAATATTACGTGGCAAAAAAAACTAGTTGCCTACCTCGCTCGTTTCCCAGTCCTATTTTTGTTGGGTGGGGAGGAAGGGACAGTTTGCTCGACAGGTGGTCCAACAGGTGGAGGAGGAGTAGCAACACGCCGTGTCAGTGATTTCTGCGAAACAGGTATGCCCGCATGTGGTCCAGTTGAACCCATATCTGATGTAAAAGAAAGACGGGATGGCGTGCTCGACGGAGATCCCGGTGAGGCAGGGATCAGCGCAATGGCGTTGAAACGAAAGGGTTCAGAACCGTTCAGGAACTCCCCCAGAATCAAAGTTTGGAGGCTGGTTAATGACTCGGGATTTTGAAAAGGAGTCGGAAGAGTGAATCTCTCGGTGTCGTAAAACTGTGAGGGATCCGCTCCGATCATTGTCCACGGAACGGGAAGAGATTCAGATCCCGAAGGATTTCTGTGGACTGGATTTTCGGTCAATAATTCCCCCGGTGTCAAAGCCATTCACAACATACTCCAACATTTTTCAAAATATTCTCGGAGAAGTTGGTGGAGGTTTGGCAATGGAATTGGATTTGTTTCGAGGTCAAGTGAAGGGAAAATAACAGTCCCGTCGTCATTTACCGTGATAGGGACGGAGTCATGAATGTGCGCGTTGTGAATGTGCGGGCCTATGAGACAGTCTCAGTACAATATTGGCATGTCACAGATGACTCCACCCACACGGAATTACACTTTCGGCAAATATCGACCAAGGAACACCATATGTTTGCTGCAACTCGTCACCTCCAAAGTTTCCCTGGTTGTGCTTCGAATGGCCATGAATCCTATAAATTGATTTACGTCTGGTCAGTTGTAATACATCTGGCGAGAGCGAAATACTTGCGTGCCAGCCAGAAGGTCACCGGTCTCAGGATCCCAGAAGCCATAGAAGAGCATCATCTCTGCATCGCCCACGATACCACCTTGACATAGGCCGCTTAAAGCCTGGTGAATATTTGTTCCGAACCCTTCCTGGTTTCTGTGAATTGTCAGCAGTGGATCAGTGATCAAGGTTCAAACATACAAGGCTACATCCCCAAGCTCTTCCTCCGCTTTTTCCTCCCAATCCAACTTGTCGTCCTTGCTCAGAGCATCCCACATTTTTTTCAAGGTGGTTTGATATGCACCGGCCTCGGTGGTGCCCGTATCGGCAACTTGCTGCTTTGCAGCTGCAAGTATCGCTGGGCGCATCTCTCGCGCAAATAACTGACGTCCACTGAGAGTCGAGCTGAATTTGAGCAATGGATTCGCCTTGATGATCTCTGAGGTGGATAGGATTTCAGGATGGGCTTTCTTGTATATGTGATGCAGGTAGTTGGTATATTTGCGAACGATCATCTGTGTTGCATTGGGTGAAGAGGAACTTGTTGAGGTTGAGTGTTCGGAATGCGCACCTTAAACCATTTGGACCGAGAGTTCTTGGACAGATCCAACTCTTCAAATTCTGCTGAAGCAAGAGGGGTGTTTGCTGTGTCCTGCTTCCATCGAGTGAGTTCGATTCCTCGTACCCCAGCGTCCAACTTTGCAATGTAGTCCGGAAGGTAGGAATTAAGGTGTTCCACCTGAGCTGCTGTGAATTGACCTTTGCCCATCGCGGAAAGTAAGTGAGTGCAAAGTCCGAAGAGTCAGGAGAAGATTAAGTGCGAACTTGTGGGAAAACCCTTTTGCAGACACCAACCATGTTACCTTTGCTGACCCCACGGTGAAGCGAATACCAGTGACTTGGGAGTGGCAAGGAGTACATCAGTGCTTGCGAGGTGTATGACGGTACCTCAAACTCAAGGTCCATCTGTCTATACCATCCCGGAACAAGAGATTCCCCCTTCTCCTACCGAAGAGAAAACCCGGACCCAGGTGTGTTCGGGTGGGCAAATTTGGGTCGGATATTTATATTCCTGGTTCAGAATGCTCCCTGTAGCCACTAGGTTCCCAGTTCCGTCAATTTCTACGCGTACTTCCTGATCATCCATACCATCGTTAGCATCTCGCGGCTCTGCGAGGTCGATCAAAAACATTGAGTCATCAGCTTCGTCGTCAGAGTTCTCGTCGTCATCGTGAGATTCATTAGGGTCATTACTGTCGTCACTTGGGGGGGATTTTCGGCTTCGTCACTCAGCGCCGGCAAAGTGCTGGAATACTTCGAGGGGTAACATTCCGGACTCGGTATTTCCTTGTTGATAAGACTCTCGAAAGAGCCCCAGTAAAGATTACGATACAAATGGCTTGTGAAATGATCTTCAAAATCCATGAGATATGAGGCAACCTGCTGCGCGGACAATCCCTGTTGAGAAATCATTGCATAGGCGCATTTCTGGAGCATTTTTTTGGCACGAGTAGTCAGATCATCCTCGAGCGGATTGAAGTTGCCGAGTTTTTTGACCGCAAGCTCCAACATCGCAAAAGCAACATGCGTCTTGAGCTGTGATTTCGTGATGAAGTCTGTAATGTAGTACAAGATGCCCTTTGCAGAGGCCCCAGATCCAATGAATTTCACGTCCATGTTGCATAGCATGGCCTCAAGTACAGTTGAGTTGAAGTTGTTTACTAGGCCATCAAGGCATCGCAAGCAGAGTTCACCGGTTTCAGGATCGAAAGAGCTGCTAAACATTGTCAAAGATATGTGGTGGGTGAAGAAGAAGAGACTTGTGTATTATCCAGGCGGGACTTCATCCGTTGATACATCTCCCGGAGTAAGTCAATACGAGGACCGCAGGATTCAACGAATAAAAAGAACATACTGAAACGAGGAGGTCCAAGCAGTTGAAGTGATTGAGACCAGCATTCGGACCGAATTCAGAATTAATGCGAGCAAGAAAAGCGGCTGATCACAATCCTTCCAGCGCTTTTCGAGACGCATCGCCATTCCCGATGTAACATCAGGCTCAGGATGACCAACCAAGCGGAGAAACATCCCAACCAAGCTAAGCAGGACTGGATGATCGGCGTGAGTGGAATTGATGTTAGTTCCGTAACAGATCGGCTCGATATCCTCGATGAGCGACTACAGTACTGTCTACATAAGACAATGGTCTGTGTAATGCATCACAAAACGATACACACCGCTGTGAAAGCTTCGGAACCAGGGTTCCGGCCATTCCATCACACCTTTGATCTTGGCGGGATCCATTTGCATTGAGTTGTATGAGATAACCACCCCCTCAAGTTGTTTATTCTCTGCTTGAACAAGCAATTGCTGGACTTTTCTCAGCTCGGGGAGGCTTCACTGACCGAGATTTCGATATCTCTTTCCTAGTAAAGACCATTGGTGGCCCACGACTTCTCTATGCCTTGCAAAAATCAGGTTCGGCAACGCCTGAGCTCAATTAGGCAACTGTTGCCCGATTGAGATAAGACACGTGCACGCTCAATCGGGACTTCCTGATGGCTGAAGTTCAGCCATCACTCCTCGCGACGCGTCGACACCAACACCAGTCGCGTCGTTCCGACGCGTTTTTCACGACACAGACTTTGACCACGAATACGACCCCGCCTACGCTGCATCTCCCGACGAATTCTACGAGCCTGCGGATTACCCATACGAACACCCTCACCCCACTCATTATCACGCCGACGCCGGCCCGAGCCTAGCCGCGGAATACGACCATTATGCAGGAGACTGCCTGGAGACGGCGTATGGGGAACCCGGTTACTGGGAGGAATACCAGCGTCGCAGGTACGAAATTCTTTACGGCTCGGAATCAAGCGTGGAGGAGGAGGAGGAGGCGTGGGCGGAGCCCTCGGACGAGAGCGAATACTACGCAGCCGATGCGGTTGGCGTGGAGGACCCGTATGACGCTTCCGGTGGAGACGCGTGCCCCGAGCTAGTGGGCACAGACGCCGTGGACGACGAGGCCGCTGCTTGTGAGGCTATGTGGGCCCGCAGCCCGCTCTTAGGCTCGAACGAGCTTGAATGGGCCATGGAGATGGGGGCTTGGCGCCAGCGCATCGAGGAAGAGGCGAGCATCAGCGAGGAGGCTGTTGCTGAAGCGGTCACCACCTCCATGCCCGCTTCAGGCGATAACTCGGTCCATCTCCCGCCCGCAGCGTGCGCCGAGGAGCCTTTCGATGTCACCGCACCACCGACTCTCGAGGAGCTGCAGGCTGCCTATGATCGTGGCGAGATACCTGAAGCGGATCGCGAGGAGTGTGCGAGAATCCTCGGAGAGCTCTGGGCGTGTGAGCTGGAGGACCAGCGCCTCATCGCGGCTGGGTATGTGTGGAACGAGGAGCTCGGCAACTACGTGCATCCGGCCGAAGCGGACTCATCTGTGGAATATGAGAGCGATGAGGCCGATTGTGACGCCGTGTATCCGCTCGGGTGCGCGACCTGTGATGTTCACCATCTTACAGAGCTCGCCCCTCCCATCTCAGTCCCCCATACCCCAATAACTCTCGCACCCCCGTCTTCCGCCGCTCATTATCGTTCGCCGAGGCCGGGATCTCGCCCCAAAAACTCAAAATTTAGCAAGCGGCCCTCCTTCCCTCGCGCGCAGGCACCCGTTCTCCGCCAGTCGTTTATCCCGCGAGTCACACCGCCCCTTTCAAAATCACGACCGAAGCGATGCCGTACCACATACCTGCAGGACGTTGAGGAATAAATCGATCCGGCTCCATTCATCCTCTGTCAGCTGAAGGTCGGTCAGTTTCTCTCGCTTTTCACGATCCTTTTCGTCGTATGCGATCTCAAAGATGAGGTATCCACAGACTGGTACGGTGGTGAGTCAAATGGTAAAGAATGATGAGCAATGACTTACCTCCTTCAGCTGATAGCCACGGTCGAGCATTGAATACGTTGATGACCACCGACCATATCTTCATGTCGAGAATCATCTGCCTGGCAGCCTCGGCAGGATCAGCTCGTTTGCGGAGCTGGATACTCCGGAAGAGCTCTTTTCGCTTGGCCGACGAGCGCTCCTTCACAGAAATCAGAGACCACAAGCCGAAAATAAAAAGATAGACATACCTTCACAGCAATGGCCCGTAAAATGCCAATTTTGTCCCGAAGCTCGGTGGCGGAGCGGGATGTATCGGGGATATGATCGTTGGGCTTGTGGGTATCGAAATGCGCGGCCTTGCTGTACGTTGAGATGAGCTTTTGGGTGGCAAGATTTATGACGTGGGCAAGACAGCTATGAAATTAAGTTAAACTACGCGTATAGGAAAAATAAAAACCCACTTGATACGACGCTCCATGGGATCCCACTTTACGCCGGTTTCACGCAGGAGGACGCGCGCAAGCTCGACTAGCATAGTGCCGTTGTTCTGCGCATTGTCGCAGGTCACGTAGCCCAACTGCAAATAAATTAGATGCAGCAACGACCGGGCTGGACAAGCTCACCCGTTCCTGAATCCCCAATCGCGCGATAATTTTATACAACGCTTGCCCTAAATGCACGCCGTGGTGTGCGTTGTTGAGCCGCGTAAAGCCAAGAAGTCCTTCACGCAGTTCCCAGACTCCTGGCGACGACTCCTCCATCCAGTGCCCAGTAACGGCAAGGTAGCCGTCAGTGTTGTCGGCCTGCCACGCGTCGCAGGTTATATGAATGAGTCCGGTAACAGCGTCGCTCTGGATAAGAGGAGATATTACTACCTGGCAAGAAGAACACAACCACCGACTCACGTGAAGACGAATCTTGAGCTTATTCATCTGGTCATAAAAAAGCTGCTTGATTTGGTCCCTTGTCTGTGCCCGGTTCGGGAGATTCACCCTCCGTCGCCCGAGCAGCAATATCGATCATGTTCTTGAAATAGGGATTCGTCAAGGCTTCGACGGGCTGTACAGGAATCAGTCGATGAATGCGTGCAACGGGGTAAAAAATACCTGGTCAGTCGCAATCAACCACTCAAGCGCAGCCTCGGTGAAGAGTTCATCAGTGTAAGGAGCGGGCCGATCCGGCCTTTTTTTGAGGTCTTTATCGAGTGTCCGTTGCGTAAGCTTTGCCTTCGCACTTGCGGCGGCGGCGGCGGCGTCTGCGCGCGATTTCACATCGTCGGGGAGCCTGGACTCAAAGCCGTTCTTGTCTGCCCAAGAGTTATATTGAGGCTGTGAAACGACGATGGTAAGTGACGGCCACAGAGGTGTAAAATTTTCAAACCTTGTGGTATTTCTGCAGATGTCGTCGAACGGTGGATGTATCCGAAACCGTCTCCTTCCTAAGCATTGTATGTGAGTGTGAGCAATAGAAAAAGATAAGAGAGTCAAACGTACTGGCAAATCTTGCACTTTCGATGAAGCTTATCTGCACCAGCCTTTCCTTTTTTGAGAAACGGCTTCCCAGTGTTGCGGCTTAAGCCCTTATTAAGGGTAATTTTTTTCCCTAAGGGCTTAGGACCCTTAAGTAGGGTTAATAAGGGTTGCCCTTGATAAGGCCTTAGATCAAAATTTCCTAAAATGGACGTTTATTATGCGGGCGCGCTAGTGGGCGAGTTTCTACGGGGTGTACTCGTCCTCTGAGCCAGGAAGTGCTCCATCATCGGGCTCCTCATCGCTCTCCTCCGCTGCAAGCAACTCCATCATCAAAACCTCCCTCGTGAATTGTGCTGGCTCTCCAACTAGAGAGCCCCATATGCCACATGTCCATCCAGCACCGTAGCCAAAACCTTCGTGTCCAGAAGCTTCTTCGTAGGAACGCTCATGATATTGCGAGACAGCACGACAAAATCTGCGCGCTTCCCCGGCTCGATGGACCCAAGCGTGGCATCGGTGAATGAAGCGTATGCGGGGTCGATAGTCATTCCTGGCGCGAATGTCAGGTATATAGGATTACCATGGGAGGAACGCTTGCCTCGCAACGCTTCTTCCCGCGTCAACCGCTCTTCTGGGAACCTGGCATATCTATGTTAGTGTAAAAAACAGCCCTAACATGCGGGGAACGCACCATCCGCCGGGACCGTGAGGAGAATCGCCTTTGAACGAAACCCGGGTTATGGCCGCGTAGAAACCCGCTAGAGGATTCATTGACTCGACGGGGAAGTCTGAGCCAAGCGTGATCTTGGCACCGTTCTCAATGAGTGAACGGAAGGCGTACAGGCCTTTGACTCGTTCTGGTCCCTGCACGAGCCAACATTAGATACATGATGACAGGTTGAACTAAAAAAGCGTACCAATCGATCCTGTGCGTACCACATATCACTGATACTGAAATAATTTTTAGCTGGACATGGTAGACAAGTTAGGAGATTCCTACGTACGCGTGGGTTGGTTGGACACTAGCAATCACTTGATGAAAACGGCATTGGCACAGATACCAAAGAAATGATAAGATACAGCTAACCTCCAAGCCGTCCAAGCCGCTTCATATCGGCCGTCGTCATGAGTTGTGCGTGTTCAAGGCGCGGCCGTGAGGCTGTTACATTAATGCCCTCCAGAGAAGCCTCAAATGCATCAAGAACAATTCCATTCGCCCTGTCTCCAATCGCGTGGACATTCTATAGAAAGTTCGGCATGAATGAAAGAACGCATGACATGCTGCAGGAAACACGCACCACTTGCCACCCATCCCGGAGGAAGCGTGGGATGAATTCAAAGAGGACTTCGGAAGGAAGACGCATGAATCCATTAGTGCTTGGATTGTCCGTGTACGGTTCGTAGAGCTAAGAAAAGGTAGTCAAACGAAGATGTCAATGTGGTATTTGACACCCGAGAGCTTACTGCGGATCCGCCGGTTCTCAGAGCGCCTGGATGCTCCTTGAGTAAAAGTTGAATTGATTAGAATGGAGGGACACACCATCTGCGAAAATCTTTACACTCCGTGCAGTCAACCGGCCATTTGCCGCGCCCACGAAGGGGCGACTGACATTTCCCCAGTATGGTTCGTTTTCATCGAAGAACTTCATACCATAAATGCGGATCTATGAATGGTCTTCGTTAGTACAACACAAGTATTGCAGAAACTGCAATGTTTACCGGGATATGACCCCTTTCAGCCTGACTATTAGGAATTAGGAAAGGAGTTGTCTGGTGCACTATCAGCGAAATGACGTGCCGAACGAAGAAGTCCAGTGATGTCGGATCGAGACCCGCGTCGTGGACCGAAGTGAGGCCGTATGCCAGCGCATCGTTGGCTGCCACCGTAAACCTTTGCAGAAGGTCATTCTCCGTGAGTGCAGGAGTCTTCAACAATTCCTGTGCGTTGTCCAACAGCACACCTGACAAGCAACGATTTAGTCGAACAGAATGAAATGACGATGTCATGACTACCTGATGGCGCTCCAGCGCTGTCCGTCATGATGACTCCGCCCTCCACCGTCGATGGTAGTGGGGCGCTGAGCTCCAGCGCCCGGGATGAAACCCACTGTGCATGACAATTTTTCGACTGGAGAGCAACTGGCCGGCCCCTGATAACAGGATCTGCATCAAGATCGGCCTGCCAGTCGGCGCTTATAAGAAGTTTTTCGCACGGAGGATCATGACACGCACAGCAGTGGGCCATTCTGAACCCGGCTAGCTGGTATGATCCCATCCGCCACCACGTACGAAGGCATCGGGGTTATTTAGAATTTCTGGATTATCGAGAATGTACTGCCGAACACGAGTAACGGTGTCTGAGGAATGAGAAGGCTTGAGGCAATGACGATCGAAGCCGGCGATGTATATTACCGTTGATTGTCGCCGTGCCCTCGAGTGGGAGTTGCTTGCTAGCACCGTATTCGAGTAGGTGGCCATGGGAATCTGAAACAAAAGTTGGTGGACTCTGATGTGGTGCAGATGGGGATGCGTACCGCTGAGACCAGGGACTACGATGGCGTCGTTGGGTACATATCGAATTGGTAGGTTTGGAATGTGCTTCGTTTCGACTAAGTGACATGTTGGATAAAAAGGGTAATGAAAAATAAGGTGTGGCGTACCAAGACTGCCTGTTTGTATGATGTGGGAATTGTTGACGACCAAACAGTGTTTCCGTGAGTTCTTGGCGTCTACTGTATATATGTTCATGTGACGGGAGCACAACGCAAAAAATCTTGTATCCAGTGGCAGTGAAGGCGTTCCTGATAATGGGAAGCCAATGCACAACGCAAGCACAGAGACGACGGCAGAGATGGTGAGGAGTGCCCCTTGGTGGTTTGAGATACTACGCTGAGGTGGCAAGGGTGGGGTTTCTCCGGGCCTTGCAGATCCAGACAGTTGTGAATGAGGACTAGGATGGAGCGGGGAATCGTTCAGCATGGCTCGAGTCGTTGGGGTTCGAAGAAAAGGAACAAAGATTTTAAACAGAAAGGAATGTTGAAAAAGGAAGTCGAACGCGGTAGACCGAGTGCCGGTTTTCCTCTCGAAGGTCTGTCTGCGGGATTCAACGCAGACTGTATATAGTCCGTGGTGATCCAAATTGACTGAGAGTGCATCAAAGAAACGATGCGCCGTAAAATCCGGTTCTGCTCTGGGTTTCTTGACTTGCCGCCTTCAAGCGCGCCAATGACGCCTTGATTATCAGAGCGAACGCGAAAATGGATGTTGGAATGGCCGCGGTGAATAGCAAAGCGAAGGCCAAACTCGACTGCGAGCATCTCCGCCCAGCCGATTCCACGCTCGTCTGCGCGCCAACCAGCGGCGAGTTCCCAACCGTCCCATACGCCGTCAAAGACGACACCTATGCCCCACGATGCGGACGCATCCACCCAGAATTCGATTGGAGACACAGTCGGCGGTCTAATGAGTGTTGAGCCGCAGAACTCGAGCGATAGTTGCGCTCTCCACCAAGCTATATCAGCGAGAACGGCTTTGTTCAGTGTACGATGGCTGAAGTCCGATGAAGCGTGTTTGAAAGAAGCAGCGAATGCGGAAATTGCGGGGAGGCGTGAACGCCCGTCGGGAAGCGCTAGAGAGCAGTGGACCAGCGTTCCATGGATGGACTCCGCATCTTTCCTACTGAACTTTGCTCCGGCGATCCAAGAGGCAAGTTTCACTAAGTAGCGAGATTTTTTGTCGGATGGAATTTGGATCGTCTTCGAGATCAGGTCCCAGAGGAAGCCGATGTATTTGAAAACGTGAGCGAAAGGTCGAGTCTTGGGTAATTTCCAAGGCCAGCCGAGCTCCTCAGCAATGGCGTAAATTTGGGCGAGGTTATAGTCGAAGTGGGATGTGGTGGAGTTGAGATAACGAAAGAAAAGGAAGTCATCGACCCATTTTTTGATTGGGCCGATTCCGCGCGCAAGATAGACGGCAACAATGGTGTCTGCTAGACGCCCAAAAACTCCAGAAGAACTGGCGCTTCCGAACGAGTAGTACCCATCTTCGTCACTTCGTTACTTCGCTTAGGAATGGGAAAGTTCGTCACTTGAACGGAGCATTGTGATCGATATAACAAAGGTTATCCCAGAAAACTACGAAGAAGGGTTGTTGGGAAGGATGAATGGGGCAGCGACGAAATGCAGCGTCAACGTCTAGCGTCGCAGCTTCCGTACCCGGGGGAGCGTCCATGACAAGAAGGACTACCTCTGAAAATGTCCCCCAGTCGCACGGAAAATCATCAACATTAATTTCCGAGTTTACAGAGTTACGAAAAGGATCGTTGCGGGGATATGAGAAGTCCTGAACGATGCGAAATTCGTCCGGCGAACCCGCCTTGTCGACTACACCCAGCGGAGACGACCGGAATGGCCCGATAAGGAGTTCGAGCCGAGATTTGGAAAATGGACCAGTATAGTGGCGTTCCGAGAGTTCTTTATGAATGTATTTTTGGACGACGTCGGGATGAGACAACGCCGACGGATGATTAGGTGGAGTGTAGGTTTCGAGAATGGACGAATGAATTCCCATGTGAAAACCTTCCCGAAGGCCCACAGGTAAATCCGCGAATAAATGAAAAATATTGCCTTCACGAAGGGCTCGCTCCCAACTGTCCGGCAGAAGGGGTGTTACGATTGGGACGAAATCAGATCTTGGGACAGGATTGGGCGGTGTTGGGCGGTGTGGGAACCGTCGCGGTGGCCGCAGAGTGAGCACCAGTGGTGTCCCTGTTCGCAGTTTGCGCCTCGGGTACAGCCGGCACGGCCGTTGAACACGAAACAGAAGGCGTTGCCGTCGGAATCCTTGCGTGGTTCTCCAGCTTTTCGGACGATAATGATGGCATCGCTTCCGTTGACGAGAACGCGGGAGTGGCAACGACGAGAACTGTGGCCGGGATCGGAATTTCCACATACGAAGCATCGCGAGGTGGGTCCCATAATCGCGAGGCGATTCGGGTTCGGCCCGGTTGGAACGGGAGGGCGAAAGGAATTGTTGCTCGACTGCGAAGGGAATCCCGAACGGCTGCGGTTCTCGGTTTGGTACGGGTGGAAGCGGTGGGCCTGAGTGTCTGTGTTGGCTGTGCGGTTTTGGCGGTGCTGGGTGGGTATGAGGCCGAGGTCGGAGCGGAGCGTTTGGATCGCGGTGTTGGTGATGAACGCCGTCTCCAACTCGTTCCAGATAATTAGATGGAACTGCGACGGGTCGATGCTCGAGACGGTCGCAAGTCTGCGGATATGCGAATTATACGCCAAACAAAAAGACCATTGCTGGGCCCTGGTCGGGCGATGAAGAATGGACTCGTAGTGCGCGAGCCAGAGGTCGTACTCGGCAGGAATGTGATCCTGGATGAGTGAAAGGAGGCGTTGCCACGCTTGGAACCATTAGTCTAGCGTCAGGTTCAACTCTCCATCCACTGGAAGTTCCTTTGCAACGGAAACGACCGAACCGGAGGTGCCGTCCATCGTCCACAAGTCGTTTAGCGCCTTCGTCGCCGTGCCGTTGTTTATGCCGCAGAATTTGTCGGTCAAGTATTGCAGGGGTACATGGGAATCCCAGCCCACGATGAACTTTTTACGAATTGCCTCGGGAACGATATACGACGCGTTAGAGGCGACCAGGCCTAATTCCCGTGCAGGGCGTTTTCGCGAGTAGTACCCATCTTCGTCACTTCGTTACTTCGCTTAGGAATGGGAAAGTTCGTCACTTTGATGGAAAACTGTGAAAGTTTGTCATTTCATCAAATATCTGAGAAAGCTCGTCACCTCGGCTAAATTTTTGAGAAAGCTCGTCACTTCCGGGTGCGCGTGTGGGAAGCGCATTGTTTGATCACCGGAATTACGGAACGACACGAACAGAACATTCCTCTCTTCTACCACCACCACCATCAACCCCCGCGACGTTCCCGACGCGCTCCCGACCCAGTGAGTGACTGTTTGTAGGGAAAACAGCACCTAGGGCACGGTCGTTAAACCAGAACTCATCGCAGGCAGGCAGTGTAAGCCTGTTGTCCCCGGCGGTGGTATGTACCTAATTTGTTTTATTTTATTTCTATCCATGCACTAACCTAGAGCTTTCCGTGCTCAGCAGAGGCATCCACACCAGCGCTCAACACCCATTCACTTCAAATGTGAGCATATTCGAGCTGCCAAAGGAATGTATCCCGCAGGCCACGGCATCTCCGGTGTACTTCCCCCTGCGTCACCGCCGCCCATCCCACATTCGGCTCGTAATCAACGGACTTGACCCGCAGAGCCATTTCGAAGACAGCGGAGATCCGAACAAATAGAGCGATGGTAAGTTTTTCATTTGTTTGTTTTGAACATACAGGACAATGTAAATCATTTTTAGCCCCCGACAGCAACATCATGAATTCCCGAGCTACTGCGCCATTTAACAAGATGTGCTCCGTCCACTCAAAACGGTAAGCATTGATTTGACTGCTTAAAATGTTTTTGTGCATTATCTGTATTTTGGAGCAGTTCAGGATTTTTCAATCACCCTATCGTAGGCAGAGTATAATAGCCTAATAGCAGGCTTACATACAGTAGAAAATACGGCTCAAAAATCTTGATATTCTGTAGTTAATGACTATTGGGCTGTTCTCTACCCCGTTCCACATGAATTGCAGTGTTTTAGCCTCTTTTCCCACCCAACCTCGATATATTCGGCAGGGGTTTACAATGAACATCGGCCTGTTTTGCCCTCGGTCCCAGCCGAGTCCCCCGAGCCACCAACCATCTTCGACAGCTCTGGAACTCATGCAGCAAATTCCTAAAAATGTGTCGTGTTCCAAGCAAAGCTCAAGACATGTGGAGATTTTATGTATTAGCCTGGGGGAATGTATCATGCACTGTAACAAATGTCTCTGCAATCAAATAAATATATCTCCCGGGGTTTGTCGATCTGAACAATACACCTGCAACTGACGACGCACTCTTCACGTGGTTGGACACGGTCACATGTTCACTGTCGGCAGCCCAAGTAACGAGTTTTCACGGTATCCAGAGGAAGTGACAAAGTTTCACTAAATCCGGCTGAAGTCACGAACTTTCACGGAAAGCGATCAAACTCACGAACTTTCACAACGCTAAGCGAAGTTAAGCGAAGCTAAGCGAAGTAACGAAGTGACGAAGATGGCGCGGACTCCGTTTTCGCCCAGTACCAGATAACGCCACGGTAGCTGAGGGTGTCGCGGGCGGTACGACAAGTTCTGAAATCATTGGAAAAACCGCCTTCAGCGATCTCGGAATTAACATCAATTGAGGAGCTTGAAGCGTTGCTCCGCGGGGTTCGACGCCCAGGTTGAAGCGGAAAAGGTTTGAATTGAAAGGGGATTCGAGACCCAATAATTGAAATGGCATGAATTTGATATCGGAAGGCCATGGAGAAATTGAACGGTTTCGATACCGTAAGAAACGAACGGGGTTTCGATACCCGGAAAAATTGGCGCGGTTTCGATACCGGAAGAAAGGATCGGGGTTTCGATACCCAGAGAAGTTGATGCGGTTTCGATACCGGAAGAAACAAATGAGGATTCGATACCCGAAACAAATTATATTCATGGAGTCGGATTACGACAGTGGAGGAAAGCATCGGGGATTCCATACCCGGAACGAAATGTATCGAAGAATGCGAAGGAAAACAGGAATGGGACCAGAAGAAGTTGGGAAATAGGGACTGACGTGGTTTTGCAGGACTGAGTCGTTTACAGCCTCCGAGGAATTATTGTCCACCTGCTCGGTCGTCGGGTCGGTGCCAGAAGCCTCGAGAATTGCATCCATGAGACTGTCATTAATCACCTTATCGCCAGAGGCGATGTCCGCGTACTCATCGTTTTCGTCAATGAATTGCAGCTGCTCGGCGAGCTGGTCAAACTCTGCCGGCGAAATGTGTGACCGAATTGCTGCCAACAATAGTAAGTGTGAGTTGAGTAACATAAAAAGAGGACACTGTATACCATTATCAGCATCAAATCCTGGTTGCAAGGGTTGTGCGTTCTCGCGACTGGGGCCTGCTCCGTGCCAGATACCGGACCAAAACGCCGGCCTTCCCGTATGTGCGGAGTTGGTGAATGGGTTGCCAAGTGGTGTTGCTTGATGAGTATTGTACGGCCCAAAGAATGGGGCTGCTGACTGGGGAGGAATGGGGGCAGGGGTAGCACGGATAGAACTTGTCTGCACAGGATGGGAGGGATTTCTACGCTGCGAGTTTCCCGGGTTTTGTGGTGGATTTCCCAGGGTTGTATCTTTCTTCTTGCGCCCAGATCCGGCCCGCTTCCCACCGTGTGTTCCCTTCGGTTTTGGTGTGGCGAAATCCATGGATGCACGACGCCCGAGAAGATGCGGCTGACGTACGTATGTAGGCTGTGCACGGATCATGCGGAACAGTTCGCATCACTCATCAGTACGGGTGCAGTCCTACTGCAGTAGGTATCAACGGCCATAGTGCATGGGCCCAAATTGGACAAGGTCTACCCTCCTGACAGTGTTGACACATGGCCTTGGAGAGTTCTCGTCGGTGATGCTTGGAAGCATCATGGTGCTGCGGTCGCTCACTCCCACCACTATCTGCCAGACAAGTTCGACCGCATCCCCCGGAACCCAGTCGAGAAAATTAACTCTGGGTACAAAGCCAAGGAGTGGCAGCACTGGCTGTTTGGACTCGGGCCGGCACTGCTCTACGGCCTTCTTCCGGACGCGTACTGGTTCAACTTCTGCAAACTTGTTCATGTCGTCCGCGTCCTACACCAACGCTCAATCTCGAAGGACGAGCTGAAAGGCGCATACAAATTGGTTCTTGAGTTTGCCTACGAGTTTGAGACACTCTACTACGACCGCCGCATTGAACGCATCCATTTTGTGCGGCAGAGTATCCACAGTCCTCTGCATATGGTGCAGGAGATCCGTCGCATCGGGAATCTCATCATGTATGCGCAGTGGACACTTGAGCGTACAATCGGGAACCTGGGAGGCGAAATTCGGCAACCCAAACACATGTATGCCAACCTCTCGCAGCGTGGAGTTTACCGCGCGCAGCTCAACACCATAAAGGCCATGGATCCAACTTTGGATCGAACAGCTAAAGAGGTGGTACCGACTGGCGGGAGGGACATCGGGGACAGATACCAGCTGCTTCCAAGGCAGGATCATGTTGCCCGCCCGCTTGAAACCACCAGCGAGCTCGACGCGCTCAAATCATATCTCTCTGGTGCATGGGGGGTTCCATACGATGACGAGAAACACAACTCTCGCGTCAAGCGTTGGGCACGTCTCGCACTTCCTGAAAGTGGCCAGGTTTCTCGCTCACGGTTCGGGGAGAGTGAAGACAATCGGGTGGCGCGTATGGTCAAGGTATGTTTTTGGTCTCTCAGTATATCAACATTAATTTGGTTACTTGTTTAGTTCCGTTCAGAGATGCCTGAGGGCTTCGAGATCGGTGAAGTTCTCTACTTTTTCCGCTATAACGTCCAGGACGACACTCCGACAGCTTTGGCGATGGTCTCGGTTTTCGGTGTACCTGATCGTGTTGTGCTCAAGGAGTCCTTCGGCGCACTCTGGGCTGCACACTCAGAACTTGGGGGGATGCGTGTTATTCCCGCCAAATCTATTCTTGCCGTCGTCGCGATGATTCCTTTTCCCGACGACCGCGGAGTCTCGTCCGACGCAGAGCGTAAATTCAAGGACATGTATTATTCATACGAGAAGCTGGGTCTAGGTAGCTTTGCCGATTAAATAAACTGTATAATTTCGATGTCTTTGGATGTGCGGGACGCGTCGAGTGGAAGTGAAGGAATGTGAGGATATGGGATTGGTTGACCGCATTGGTAGCCGACATCAAAATTTTCTCTTAGTTGTCCCTACCACGATGAACGGGAGCAGCTCCGGAGCCAACCCGCTACTAATGCAGGCCTTCCGTGGCTCTGGGAGCGGCTCCTCTCGTTCCTCTCGTTCCTCTTCCTTTCCTACTCCAAATCCACCGGCCTTCTCGCACACACACTCGTTTTCGACCTCCTCTCACCATACCGCCGCTCATTCGACTCGCTCGAGCCCTGGTCTCAGTTATTCCTCTTTGAATGACGACGACATGTTGTCCTTGTCCAGTCCCATCGGCTTCCCCGACCTCTACCCAGTCCCCGCGGTGCGTATTTGCTTCACCTTGATTCAAGCACTTCCTTACCTTTACTTCCCTAGACCATGAACACTCGGTCGAAATAGTACAGTACACGACGCCGGCATCTCACGCTGTACGATTGGATGACGGTCTTCTCTTTCATCGACAATCACACTTCCATGACACAACAAGAGATCTCTGCACATTTTGGAGGTTGAAAGATGGGGCTCTCGAGTTTACGCAGGAGACATTATCGCGAAAACTGAAGCAGCGACCCGAGCTCCAGGAGCGTGTCAACTCCAATCCGAATGCATTATCAATGAAACAGGAGCGAGTTGTAACAAGGCCAGATGTGGAACGGGCGCTGGTCCTGTGGGTGGGCAACATGGAAGAGAAAGGAGAAACTGTGACAGGCGACATGCTGATTGAAAAGCGTGCGCGCTTTGAGAAAGATTTTGATGTGCCCGAGGAGCAGAAACTGAGGAACGGCGGATGGGTGCCATCTTTTCTGAAAGCGTGGGTTCCCTTGCCAGCCTTTTCTGAAAATCATTTCACTCACCGCCTACAGATACAAAATAAAAGAAATCAAACGACATGGTGAAGCCGCTTCCTGTGATCCAGTTGCCGCTGCCCAAGAACGTGAACGGATGCAAGAGGTTTTAGCCGAGTATGATCCAAAAGATCGTTTCAATGCGGATGAAACAGGCTTCAATTGGCGAGCGACCCTGGACCGCGGACTGGCGACAGGCAAAAAATTGAATAAACAACGGATCAGCATTTTACTGACATGCAGTGAAACGGGTGAAAAGCTCCCGCCACTGTACATTGGCTACGCCAAGTGTCCACGTGCATTCAAGAAGAAATCTGATAAAGCCCTCGGTCTTCAATATTACAATAACCAGACGGCATGGATGACGAAGAAGATTTTTCAGTCATGAGTGCCACAACATCGCAAACAATTACAGCCCTCTGAATCTTTACAGGTATCTTGTGGATCTTGATCAGAAAATGCGGCGTGAAAAGCGGCACATTCTACTCACCCTCGACAACTTCAAAGGCCACTACGTGACATACGAGCCTACCAACATCCATATTGAGTTCTTCCACCCCAATCTCACCCCATTTGTGCAACCGTGCGACGCTGGGATCATCCGCACATTCAAAGCAAAACATCGCAATCTGTTCTGTGCCCGCGCTATCGACATGGACGAGGCGGGCGAGCTTGATGTATACAAAATCGACATTCTAGAAGCTATGCTGATGGCGAAGCAGGCTTGGGCAGGGGTGACCCCGGAGACAGTCACACACTGCTGGAAACATACTGGAATCGTTCCGTGAGTAAATTTGTGTTCGATCTCCGGTTGTCCTGATCCCCGCTTCAGCTCAACAGAGCCGCTTCCTCCCATGTCCGACGACGAAAAGGCATGGAAGATTCTCAATCTTTACGCTACCGATGAAATGACGCTTCCCGTCACCGAGGCGGCGTTAAAAGAATATCTCGGGGATCGGTTCCTAGACTCCGTGTGGGAAACGACATTGAAGCGGATCATAGGATGTGAAGGAGACGGTGATGATGCCCTTCAAATCATCGCTGATATTCGCAGCTCCAACAGCAGGACGCCGGTTTCAGCCCACACAAATACTCAAGACAGAGGAGGGCCGGCACAGCTTCTCTCGCTGGAGGCAGATCTTACAGCTCAACTTGCCGATTTACGTGCACGAAAGCGCATTTCGGCCGCCGGTATGCCATCACTTGACGATCTACTCGATCCGCCGGAAGAGCGATACGTCGACGACTCGGACTTGCATTAATTTGATGGAGACGACGCAATTGTTGCGTATGTTCGGCACGAAGAAGCTGTCGCACGGGGAGATATTTGACTGGGTCAAATTTCTCACCCTCCTTGAGAGCCGGCATGACGAGCTTCAACCACCGTACTGGAAGTAAACTGATGATTATCAGAGACGGCGATACAAAAGCAATCCACCACACTCACATGGATGAAGAAAATATGCAAAAAGAAAAATCCGGTGTGATGAGTCTGTCATCATCTGATCTCGATAACCCGGTCCCGATAGTTGCTCAGGCTCGAGTTTAAATAAAGCTGGTAAGGCCGACAAGCGGCACAGCCCGCTACCCAAGGATGAGCGCCGTGGGGGCTTCTCTGTTGTCGTACCGCTCACCATGTATAACCACGCATGTATATTAGGTAAACGAATTCAACATAACTAGATTTACTTGTGAAGGACAGAGATTGAGATACTGGTATGGTGGAGCGAGCAAGGAACGACTAAGCCTTGCTGCTGCGTTCCCGTCTTGCCTCGCTTCCACCTTCACCTTCTCCGCAGGTGATCCATTCAGTGATTTCGAACTTCTGGATGAATTCCGGTAAGTACAAGCAGGTCAGAGGACACAATAGCGCACTTTGACGAACATGGTTCGCAGTCCGTCTGGCGCCTCCTTAGGGCACTGGAGAGCTAGAACCATCCCATGAGACTTCAAGTTCGACGCGGGGTATATGGCTGCAAATATGTCAGTCGGCTGTCAGGATAAATTGAAGAGTACTTGCAAGTTTACTCGCAGGGTGAGAGTTCTTGGGGTACGCCGCCATCCACGTCCCCTGCGCTTGAGAACCCACCTCAGCAATGAAGCTGGAGACAAAAGAAGTGCCGTCGGGGTTCTCATAGTAGATGTTGCCAGCGGAGTCGGAATTGGCTCGAAAGAAGGTCACAGAGGGTCAACAACACTCCATCACGGGACCACATTGTTGACGCGTCGTCCTACATTCGAAGCTCCCTTTGCCACCTATGCTGTTTAAATCAACCAGGGCTAATCACGGAACCCGAATGATGGGCCAACTTCGGCAGCAACTTCAGCAGTACCCTCGGAAACAAGCAAGCACCCACTCCCTTCCTTGACAACCACCGCAGCACCATTATCACGCCATTTGGAGCTCACTGCATGCTCGTTCCCCTCAATTTTACTCTTTCCCAATAATTCTCTGGTCTCCACAATTCCGTGCACAGCACTCGCAATTTAATTTGAACTTTCTTGGAATATTCCGACTCTTTTAGTTTTATTTGTTTAATATTTCATCTTTCCGTACTCGTGTTCCAGTTACTATAAAATGTAGGCAGATCGACTAGCAGAAACGAAAATATTGCGCGTGGTGCTCTCACACCATCCGACACGTTTTCTGTCGTTCCAGCTTTCTCCGACGCCGGATACCGCACATGTCTTGTGATGCAGTGTGCAACCAGCCATCGTCCTTTCAATTTTGTCGCGGACAAGTACTACCAAATTAGTGTTGAGATGCTACGCCCCGGGACCCACATTCCCGATCCCACAACGGTCTCTCGAGATGCGAAAAAACTATACCTGAAATTATCCGCTAATATCAGGGATCATTGGTACGGCTGCCAACAGGGTAGCGGTTTCACGGTATCACCGGCCCCACTTTATAAGACAACACTTGAACACCGTTTGAACGTGGGCAGGCCCATCTTTACTGGACAGAGAGGCTCGAACAGCTTTTAAATTGGTACCTGTTGTTTGCAAAATCTGTTTAGAGATGATGGCGGACAGCACCAGCTCTTTTTGTAAAACAGTATGCCTGTGTTTTCCACTCACTCAGATTACCCTTAAATATATAATGCACACAGCTGGCGCACTTATCGTTGTATGATGATGCTCACCTTGGAAAAACGCAGGACTCAGATGAGCAAACTATTAATATCAATAATCAAAGCAGTGGTATGTTACGATATATCTTATGAATCATCATTATTTACATACTATTCAGCTAGAGGCAGGGAACATTCCTCGGGGATGAGAGCAGGGGAAGTAGGTGAAAATTTGTGATCCTGACATCCTGTGAGGTCAAGGATATGTTTCCAAAGTGTTGATACAACAAGGATACTTCCATTGAATTCGGACACCATGCGTAATGCGGACTTTGTCAAATAGAGAGGCGCTCAATTGGTCCCCAGCGCAAATAACAACACCGTGTCGCTTGATGTCGTCCTCGGTCATCTTCAACGAGCTTCGGAAGATGGTTGAAAAGACGTCAATAGTTCCATCCAGGCTTGACTCGTCAATTTGCATCGCCGGGAGGGTACACTGCTCTGTGGTGTGGACAGGAATGAGGAGGATGCTGGGAGGCTCGGAGATTGAGTCGGAGAAACGTGATTGGAGGATGGGATAACCCTGAACAAGTATGTCTTCAATATGCCACCGATGGAGCGCCTCCAGTTGTTGAACATCCTCTAAGGACGGCAGGAGATCATTCGGGGTGAATTCCAGGACGGGCAAGCGTGTTTTTCGAGGCGGCAGAAGTTCGAGGGGGAGGTCACTGATTACAAATCCCCACAGAACGATGAGAGTCGCGGTTGTGCCGTTATCGAAGTGATCATTGGAGCCAAGGCGTTGCTGTCCGACTCGGAACGCGAAGTTAAGGTTGTCCCAGATCAGCATGAACATACGCTCGTGCGCAATTTTTCTAACCGCCGCCAACCGTTCCTGGCCAAGATTTTTGACCTTTCGCAGCGTGCTGCGATATGAGAGACAGATGCCCGCATGGTTAAGAACCTCAAACTGTGAACGAGTAGCGCCGCAAGCGAGGAGGTAGAACGACATTGTCGTCTGGTACTCGGACGCCTTCTCGTTTCGCGCCTGCACCAGCATGCAGATAACAGTGGAAAGGACCTTAATATTTGGTTAAAGTTTGACAATTTCTGACAGATTTACCACGTACCAAGTCCACGTCCCGGCGCTTCTCCTTCCCAGAGTCAGTGTCAGCTCCCTCGCGGGCCAGCGAGCGAAGAAGAATGCACAGAGTCGGTGCGAGATACTCAGCATCAGCGAGGATTCGCTCCAATGAAAAGTTTTCCAGAGTGGTGCTGACTCCTTGGCCCTGCGGTGGTCTAAGAAGCTGTGCTAGCTTTGTGCCCTCCTCCTTCAAAATCTCGGCGGTTACCTTGCTGATCCATTGGGAAACAAGCTCTGGCTGCCGCTCCCGAATGAGGTCCAGGAGCTCGTCCCCGTGATTTATCAAAGTTTGGGACACTTGCGACGACTGGTGCTGATCTTTGGTCGTGAGTAAGTCCCCAAGAAATTCGTGCAGTGTTTTGTAACCGGCGGCCTTCACTGTGTCGAGAACCTGTCCGATGCGAAGCGCCGAAGCCGCCCTCCTTTCAGCCTCCTCTTCCCTCTCGCGCTGCGCAAAAAAATCGGCCCTGGCCGCCGCCTCCTCGCGCTGCTTCTCCTCCCACTGGTTCTGTGCTTCCATCATCGATGCCTCTGCGAACTACCAGTATGCCGTTCAGTGTGAGGATCTTCAAGGCTGCATTTGGGCTGCATGATGCTGGAACTTCCGGGCAGTGCAGACTAAGGAAGAAAACCTCGGCGATCTTTGATGGCAGGCGACGGGGAAATGTATAGTTGCCTAGTACGGTCCCGACGAAACGCGAAAACAAAAACTAGTGAAGCACAGCCAGAGCCCAGCTACATCACAACATCCAGCACTTCAGGCCATGCAAGGCTCTGATGACCCTCATCCGTGTTACCCAAACCCGATCAACGTCGGCAGTGCTGCCTAATCACCGGATCGGTTCGTAGCCGAGGTTAGCCGAGAACAAATGATGGCGGGGGGTGCTGAATAGCAATCTGCTATCCAGCAACCCCCCGTAGCCATGTACGGGAGGACCCCGGATAATAGGCGTGAAGGCCTGGTCCCCGGATGCCCAAATCCGCCGATTTTTGTCCGGACAAGAAAATCCCGGATCCCAATTTTTTTGTCCGGACAGGACCTAGCATCCGCCAAAATTTCCAAATTTCGCGTTTTTCGTGTTTTTCGCGTTTTTCTCGCGTTTTTGCCCCCCGGTGCTTCTATGGTGCTTCTCAGGCATCTCGGGGCCCCAGGGTAGTTATTGGGTACAGCTAGCGTCCCTATGTGATAGAAATACAATTTGTAACCTAGTCTTCCTCGCCAGCTTCGGCAACCACATTTTTTCGGCGCTTGCGAAATAGTGTGTGAGGGCGGCGGAAAAATAAAAGATGAAATTGCTTGTAAGTGTGTGGCTGTGGCTTGTCGGGCCGACTAAGACCGACTCGCATAATAAAACGGTGGCCAGCGGATTCGAACTGGGACCGGTTTCAAAAAATTAAGCACACCCAAGGTCGTGACACAGACCGTTGAGCCACCGAAGCCATTTGAAATATCTGAGATGGCTCCTAGACCGGGATTTTTGTCCGGACAGGGACCTAAGAGTTTTGCCCCCGACCCAAATTTTTGTCCGGACAGGGCCTAACTTGGAGGCTCAAAACCCAATTTTTTTGTCCGGACACGGACCAGGCCTTCACGCCTATTATCGGGGGTCCTTGTACGGGGGGTTGCTGATTAGAATTATCCGAAAGTTAGACCTTAATTAGCCAGGTTCACGAGGAATACCGGCGGTTCGCTAGGTTGCTTATAATCGGGCGGGAATGTAATTTCGGAGCATATTCAGAGACTAACGACGACAATCACACATTGTACAGTAACTGAGTAACTCTACATGAGGAGGTCCATAGTTCGGCCTGAAAAGACAAGCCGTGCAGCACAAGCGTCGGGGTGATATGCTGCAAGAAAATTTAAGTACTGAACAGACCGCGGCGCGCGGGCGTGCTCGACAGCACCGCACGCGCCACGCTCGCAACATGGGCGTACTCGAGTTGCGGACAGATGTGTGTGCGCGCACACTGCCGCTGCGCGATTTCGATGCCAGACACTGCGGGCTCGTGTTCTCATCTCCGGCACAGCGCGCTGCAGACGCCGGCTGCCCTCTGTCGTGGCTCATCCGAGCTTTCCCCCAAAGCGGAGTACAGTACTCGCGATGCGCAGCGCTGCGACTGGCGATGGAGTGCGCGGACGCCGGCTGCGCGTCTCGCGTGGCGTGCGAACGGAGGTAGAAGGCGGGAAGTGGAGGGGGGAATGCAAAGCGAGAAAGTGAAAGAGAAAAAGAAAAAGAAGGAAGAGGAGAAGGAGAGGGAAGAGAACGAGATGGTGATGGGGGGCGTACCTGCAAGTCTCTTGTACTTTGTGCCCGTGGATCCGTGTCCAGGCAACGGTATTGAGTTGGGTCGATGTGCGCAGGAGCGGAGTCGGAATTGGAGTTAAGCGACAACGTCACCACACTGGGAAGGAAAAGAGGGAGTTGACGAGGGGAAAGAGAGAAAGGACGGGGTGTGCACCACGCACTCACACTCGCGCATGGTGTCCTGTGTGTCCCTCTGCAACCTGGGTAGTGAGCAACTAGGTGCTGGCGAGATTCAGTATGCTGGAAAATGGATTACCGGGCAGACGGAGAAGGAGAGGAGGGGATACACATCTCGGTCACGTCCCTCTGGTGGCGATTCCAACGGCGATGTTGGGGTGTCGGCAGCGAGGAATCCAGTCTGTCCAAAAAAAAGAGGGCGCAATATGGGCGACGCGGGAGTCGCAGTTGCAAGCACGCGCGTGCACTTTGGCGACGTGGACTTGGATGCGGCGCGGCGAGGCGTGGAGACATTTGAGAGGGCATTCTGCTATGATTCGATGTGACTCACATGCAGGAGCCGTGGGGGATGCGACGCACCAGCGCGGACTGTCGCGTGCGAGTCTGGCGAGAGAACACCTGGGCGGCTGATGCCGTGGTGCAGACGCGGGCGACGAGGCGTGCAGAGCGTACATGTGAGAGCTCGTAAGCGAGGATCAGGAAAGAAGGCAGCACAAGAAGACACACCTTATCCAAAGCCAAGCAACGATGGCTCCTCCTCGACCACCTCGGAGATGTTTGCCGGCGCGAACGTAGGACTGAGTTCCTAGGGGACCGGGATCATCAGTCAAAGTGAGTGGAAGAGATACATGAGAACATACCTGTACCTACAGGGCTGGCCCACAGCAGGCTGCAATGTCGTTCAGCGAAACATCGTGCAAGAGGGAAAGCTCGCACCGTAGGCAGCTAACGGAGCCAGAGCTCATGGACAATGGTTACTTCATCGAGGTTGCGGATGCCAAGGACTGGAGACGAGCAGGGCCCAGTGAATGGAAGAGAGTGGGAGGGACGAAGGTGGGGGGAAAAGAGAAGAGTTGTTGACGAGTGTTGTGTGCGCCTTTCCAAATCCAGACACCAACCACTTTTTTGATGGCACGTGTGTGTTACACCGTGGGTTGAGCACATTAGGGCCGGTGTCTCGGCAACGGACTTGTAATAATTGAGCAGATGCTAAATTTCGTTCCCCGCCTTGCGCAAAGCCATTTCGCAAATGCTGTACCCACCTATCATGAGGTATGATTTCCCTCTCTTCCTGGCTTAGAAACAAAATTCACAACCAGGTAACTTTGGAAAACTGATCAGGCTGGCTAATTTAGTGATTTTGCCCCAGATTACCCTAATCTAAAATGGGGAACCAAATTAGTCCTAAATTAGTGAAGGAGGTTTTTTCCTGATGAAATGGAGCACGTGCAGGCTTCACCAAACTGCTCAAGCTCATCAAAGGACGCGGAATCTTCGAAAGGACACGTCTTTCATAATTTCGGACGTGTATAATTGGCTCTTGCATTGTTTGGATGATCAAAAAACCCCGAATACACGGATTCCGCCAGTTCTCTAATGCTAGCCACCAGTGAAAGCACGCTTTTCTTCTGAATTCTTGAATGGGAGGGCTTCTCTTTTCAATTATAATGCCCCCTGTGAGTTTTGGTCCCGACGCGGGACTGGTGGGTGTCGCCAATCACATCAGAAGGCACGTGTAACCGCGTCGACGCGTCCTTTTTTGTTGATGTGGGCCTCCGCTGGCAGGCTCTCCCCGCACGTCGCGCTCTGATGGCTCCCTCCCGGGGACGACGTTGGCAGACTCCCCTTGGACACGCAACCGTCCAACGTATTGTCAAGGCAAAGATCCCGGACTGGAAGCAGGGCCTTTACCGCTGGCAGCTCACCATCATCGCATGGATTCTCGACGGCGAGGATGTTTTGTGCGTTACCGCAACAGGCGACGGCAAGTCGGCTCTGTTCGCCGTTCCTATAATCGTGCTTCTCGCGGTCGCCGAGAATCCAGCCGCCTACCCCCAATTCTTCAATCAGAAGAAACCTGTCGCGATTGTGATCTCTCCCACCAAAGGCCTGTCGGCGAACATGGTGAGAGACTCATCCTATAATTATGTTGCCTCTCACATGTGATCCAGATTACTGAACTTGCTGTCCACGGTGTAACGGGTCTGGCGTACACGGTACACCAGCGAGACTCTCACGGAAGCTCGCAAGAGCGGCCGTAATCTTAGGAAAGAAATCGCCGAATGCGAGTGGTCAATCATCTGCATTGACCCAGAGCACTTGATGGAAAAGCAGTGGGAACGCATTACGGATTCCGAGCTGTTCCGCGAGAACATCGCCTTCGTCTGCACCGACGAGGCCCACTTGATCGACGAATGGGGCGACGAGTTCCGGCCTCCATTTCGCCACATCGGGGCATTTATCCGCGGCCGTCTTCCCCCACACATTGCAGTCATCGCTCTCACAGCCACCCTCCAGATTGGAGCTCCGACACGATCTTTCTGCCGCAGTCTCGGGTTTCAAACGGAGATGTTCCATTTCGTACGGCGCTCGAATGAGCGTCCTAACATCCAATTTATCCTATCACGTCTGACACATGGTCTGGGAGGCGCCCACTTTCCCGATCTCATGCAGTACATAAACGACAATCGCAAGTCCATCATCTATTGCGCAACCATCGAGCTATGCTGGCGCGTCTACATCTACCTCCTACGGCTACTCCGTTTGGTCGTGGTCAACGCAAGAAAATTGGGACGACTCGCTACCAGGGCGCGCTTTGGGAGGAGCACTAGTACATATTTTTCCGTAGATCTCGCGCCAGATTTTTTATGTTTTAGAATCGTGTTTTTAAGCTATTTAGGGCTTCAAAAAAATAGGTGTTCATTTTGCCCGCCGTCACCCTCACTGGTACCAAAAGTGTTCAGTTCAGAGGGCCGCATCACGCGTCACATGAACACTCGGTCGAAATAGTACAGTATTATCAAGCCACTTGTCCTCGGCAGGTGTGAGACGATTGGCTGGATCACCCTTCTTTGCCCACGTCTAGAGCCTCCGCCACAATGAGAGGGAGAGCAGATACTCGCTGTGTTAAACAGTGACAGGGACGGCAATAGGCGCGATGGCATCAAAAAGTAGATCGGCAGCTTGGTAATAGCAGAATCTCGAGGGATTCATCAACTCGGCAGCTCTGACAGATGGTGGGTCTCAGTATTCGAATCTCTCGGCATATCTGATCCACACCTGTCGTAGCATGCTCTCACCTCTTCCTGACTAAGCCGCTTTGGTAGGTAGGTAGGTAGGATTACACGGCACGGTCCCGCTCAGGAACGCCGGGCCCAGGGAGTAACTAAGTATACAGGGCACGATTGTATACTATTGTCCCTGGACTTCTGAATGTCTTCCAGGCCGAGCTCACAGCACACGTCCGCTGTAGAACCCAGTCAACACACAGAAGCAGACAAAAACTCACAGAACGGAACACCACTTCAGATCAAGCATTACTCAGGCGAAACACGGGAACAGCGTAGAACATATCAAGGACATCATATGCAAATTTAGCCAACAGTGCGATTGTGGGACGTTGATATATCACGGCTTTTAGGAACTCGGTGTTTGTGAGTTCGGCCATGCGGCGTTGGAGATCTGGCACATCAGAGAAGAGTTTAATAAGAAAATCCGAACGGAGTTGAGTCAGCGCGTCCAGTGCATCGCATGAGATCAAAGCATGTTCCGGAGTTTCAACCTCTTTTTTGCACAGTCTGCATAGCCTATCAGCGCGAGGCACGGGTTGGTATGCATGGTCCGAGTAACGCAGTACTTCCACGGCAAGTAGGTGAGTAGAGAGCAGTAGGGATGTTAGAGCCTCCCTATGTTTCTGTGTCTTCACCATGATCAGATAGTGCCGCGTAATTGAAGTAATTTGCCTCGGAGCTTTGTCCTTTTGGGGTTCTAGCCGTCCGTGAAGCAAGTACAGCTTCTCTGATGAGTCGATTTCTTTCTGTAGCCACGCCCCCCTATACTGGGGCCGTTGTGGTAGCCGAACAGCATCCTCTGGAATTGCCACAGTCCACAATGTGTTCTGAATGCAGGTTTCTTTGCTGAAGAATCAGACCTAGTGAGCTCTCTGAATCCAGAGAGAGCATCAAGTGTAGTGAGCCATTGTGAACCAGAGAGTGCTTTCAGAATATCATGCTGTAAAGGCAGTGGAAACTCGTCTGGAATTTCCATCCCATTCAACTTGCGCAGGTCAATCACCATCTGGGTCTTACCATTCTGATAAACGGTGGATATGTGGGGCTGCCCACAGACTTTGTCACTCTCAAGACGCGCAGACTGCAGCCGCTCACCCGCCGAAACTCCCATCTCTAAGTGTTCACGCGCCAATGAGGAACCTGGTTTCATTTACATTTGGCCCACTCCTCGAATCCTCCGAGACGGCTGTGAAACTGTTTGAGCTCCATCTGCGAAGGGCCATCCCAGCATTCCGTCTCCCGGCTCCCACCAACGTCCAGAACGACCTGGTTTACACAGCTCACTTGCGCATAACCGTGACATCTGTCACCGTGGCTCAACTGCTCATGGATGCGTGGGCCAAGCATACAGTCGCAGGCTATGGGAAGATCAAAATGTTCCACTTGGCTTCGGCAGTCAGGAGCCCTCCCTTTCACCGCGGATGCGAATGCCACTGGCCATGACAACGGATACATTCTGCGCGACCATTCCCCGGCGCCGCGGGCCTCAATAAGCGCCTTCAAACCGAGGTACGACAACTTTAGTATGATAGGCATATCAATGATCCAATGATGCCTATTTTGATGGTGTGATGCCTAGTTTGATGCGCCTGCCGTGTGCGCGACAGTTGAGAATTAGCATGCCAATACCACAGCCGAGCAGTTAGGGCAAGCGGAGCGCGCCCTAACTGCGGGAATAAGCATTGTTGTTAATACGGCACGGTTAGGGTTAGAGCGGGTTTGGGTTAGAGGTTAGCGGTTAGGGTTCGGTTAGGTTGTTAGGGTTCAAGGGATATATTTTAAGCGGGAACGAGGCTTTAGTGTGCCAACCTGAGATGCCCCGGTTCGGGGGACCCCCCGAGCGCAGCGAGGGAGGGGAGGGGCATCCAATGGTTGGTCCTCTTCACGCAAATGAAGAAAAAACAGTGTTAAGGTCTCTATTTTGATGCTGCCATTGGCGCATCAGAGGCAGATGGCGGGATTGATGTCAATCAAAATAGGCATCACTGCTATGCCTATCATACTAAAGTTGTATGTACTCCTTCAAACCTCCTGGTCGCTCGGAACCGAGCCGGCGGCACTAAAATGTTGTAGCTACAAGTACAATCTTCTCATTGTAAATTTTGGAACATGCTCGTGCAATCGTGTGACAATTTGCAAGTCTCCCTGAATTTTGGTCACGCAACCGTGAGTACCCGTGGATTCGCCGGAATTGTGTAATACCTATCATGCAAGTCTGGCCGAAAACCATTAGTCTCTCCTAGACAGACGCTTCAACTATGAAACTCGTACCTCGTTTGTTGAAGAAAACCATCCACCTGCCCCGTTTTTCGCAAGCCGCGGGTCGAGACGTAAACCACTCTGCATAATGCTCATATTGCATACAATCTGGGGGTCCACCAACTTGGTGGGCGGAGATTTTATGCATAATGGTGCTCTTGCATAATGCATAGGGTATGACACTGTTTTATGCATTTTGGCGAGCCAAATTCCAGTCAAAAGACCGAGTCAACTAAGAAAATTGACAGGTTTTCATTGTTTCCGTTTAATCTACATGGTATAATGGAATGGAAGCATAAAAAATATGATATGGGGGGCTCCTTGATCCGATACCACCACCATCCCCACTTTTCCCACGCTTGCTCGCTGGCGACGTCGGGCTAAACGGGGCGGGTAGTGGTTTTTTTGGACCAAGGAGGGTCCACAGCCAGGGTTCGCAGCCCAAGGGTGACCCCCACACCCGCGTAGCCTACGAGCTACACCGCACAGGTTGTGGAAGGAGCCCACGAGCCCAAAAATCTTCATAGCCATGGAGCTAATGTCCAAAACGACATATATGTTTCGTCCCGTTCACAGGTGAACCAGCAACTATGCTTGGTATGTCCTTATCTTCACCTCTTCACTTTTCCATCCACCTCCCACTCTCCTCGCGGAAGAAGTCGCTTGCATTACCGTCCCCCATGACCTCCACAACCTGCCCGACATCACGTGACCCAGATCTAGACCCATCCTCGTTGCCAAATTACGAAGTGCGTTTTTTTCAACGATCCGTGTCCATAAGAATTTCTGGTTCTACTAACTACCAAGAGCTGTGATTTAACCTAACCTCGCTGAAGCGTCCACCGCCCCTGACGGCTGGATGTCCCACAAATCCCGCGAGTGAATCTGCAACAAAACCCACTGAAGACTTGGTCGAAATAGTACAGTACCTTACACGCCAAATCCAGCGCCAGACCCGTCGTCCTCGCCTTTCCCCCCGAATTCCACCCAGCACATAAAAAGAAGCCAAATGTATACACTCACCTGTGCCCAAAGAGGCAGTGGACACATGTGAGGCCTCCTGGGAGGCTGCCAATGAGAAGAAGTCTAAGTCTGGCCTGGGGCGCTATGATTCAGCTGGCTTCATGGTCATGAACTGCCACCATTCTCATCCCATATTTCTTTGCAACATTGACACACCGGGTGAGCATCGCAAATATATTGTTGCAGTTGCGGGCGATTATTTATCCCTTCCGACTGGGAAAGGCGGCTTCAAAAACATCGGCCTTTATATCGATGTATTTTCGCATTTTGTATGGGCAACGAAGCTGAAGTCTGCAGGTACTGCCAACACGACGATCGAATCCCTGCGGGACATCTTCCACGGCTTTGCCGTCCCGGACACATTCATGGCGGACGGTGGTAGCCACTTCAAGAATAAAGCGGTAGATAATTTCTGTGCAGCAAATAATGTCACGCACCAGACAACGCCAACATATTCCCCATGGGTTAACGGCTTAATCGAGGGGAGTAACAAAATTTTGTTGAACATACTGAAACGTCTTTGCGCCCCAGATCACGACACAACCGAAGGCACCGTTGATCCGACGACACAGATAAAATACGATACGCCTTGGGTCGTATTCAAATATACTCGAATACAGTAAGGGGTGTCATTCACCGCTCAGACCACCAGTCGGCAACACTCGGAGCATCAAGTTTTGTCTCCCGAACATAGACAGCGGATCTGATTTGCCTAAGCCGCCCAACGGCACCAGATCAGTGGTCCATCGGACATTGAACCACTTCGGCCTTGGATCAAAATGTTGTGATGCCAATGTTCGGATGTGCCAAACCCCCCGATTTGTTGATTTCCTGACCACCAGTGGGATCTGAAGGCTCAAGGTTAACATTGGGCCCCACTGAAAAGGAATCGGAGCCTGTGGTAGGCTGATTTGGGTGAGGGTTCCTCGACCAGTCAATGACCAAAATATATTCAAATATATTCATATTGTATTCATATTCAGTGCCAGAATATGAATACGATACACTACAAATATGATACGGCATCCTGGAGGTGAATACGATACATATATGAGTACGATACGCCAAATGGCGTATCATAAGTATCTGTATTTGGCCAGCACTATTTGTGCGTATTTCGCATCCCCGTGATTAGGCCAAAATGGCTGATGGGAAAGACCGTGCTCGTTCTCAGTGAAAAGAACAGGTAACCACATGAAACTTTGTGGTGAGGGATAGCCCGAAAGGCGTAATCTAGATCTATGAAAAGCAACAGTACTATAACCAAAGATTACTGCTTAGATGTGCCTAATTTTTTTTTTTAATCGCTTTTCTACATACTTGGATATGGTGGATGCAAAAAATGGCACCCACGGAGGTTTCGCTACTTAGTCTGATGCTCAACTCATGTTGACCCATAAGCACTCAAGGTTGACCACCAGACTGACTGCCATCTGTACTGTATTATGAGGAGCACGAAATCTGATAACAAGCTCATGAGAGCTGACAATGCCATATACGGCCCGGTGGGATGCAAATCAGATGGCATCAAATCAAGAATGTCATCTGTTCAAACACGGCCATCGCAAATTTCCTGATGGACATCAGCAGATGGGGATCACACTCAAGAAGAAAACCTTTGTGGTCGATGTCAACGGCAAGACCAAGCGCGAGCCCAAGGGCAAGTACACTGCCAATGGGCATTCATGTGGTCACGGCCTGGACTTGGCATGTGCCCCAGACGTCGGTGGAGACTGTTCACCAGCTGGCGGGAACCTGGTTCCCAGCATCTATCGCAAATGGGTCCACCATGGGACCAGCTCTGCCTGGCAGCCAGCTGTTTGACCCAGATAGTGACCACGCGACCGGCTCAGGTTGTAACAGCTTTCCAAATTCCTGGCTCAAAGTTTGTAAAAAACAGGAATAAAATGTGGGCATTCAGAATTTTGATATACTGTAAGTCTGGCACTTACAGCAGTGGACGAAACCCGGTCCAATTATTACTAACCATCAATGATGGCTGATCCCAGTATTTAAACCTTTGATGTCACATGTTCTTCTTCATCTTGTCTTTCATTTACACTACGACAATCTAGGTTATTATTTCTTTTCATGTATTCCTATCTTGTCTTTCATTTACACTACGACAATCTAGATCACTGTTCCTGTCTTTCTGTCTGAATCAGTGAGGACGCATCGCCGGCGTCCTTTCACTTTTTTTTTGACAACGAACACATACCCACTGGTGCTTTGGACAGCCTCCTCACTGTCTCAGCACACTCCAAGCAGCCTCCACACTGTCTCGCCGCACTCCATCCACTCCTACTCCCCTTCGCACCAGGCAGTGGGCTCGAAATCACCCATCTGTCACCACAGCGCCCACCCCAGTCCCCCACGGATCCTTGTCACTTCCATCGCTGTCAAATCTGACTTCTGACAGTGACAACGACATCGACTTTGACAACGACATCGACTTTGACAACGACAGTGACAGCGACTTTGACAACAACATTGACAGCTCCATCATGACAGCTCCGATCAACAAACCTGTGCTGGCAACCATCACTCATCTTAAGCCTGATCGTTGCCCTATTCTGGAAGCTGGTGTTATCACTCCCGAGATTCTCTATCTGTGGCGCCGTGCTTGTCAGAAATATCTGAAGAACTGCAAGGAGCGTACTGCTGATGACTTGGTTAGCTTTGTAGCAGACGAGATGCGCGAGCCTATCTTGGAGAAGTGGTACATGGCTAGCCAGACCCGCATAGACGCTCTGAAGCTGGATGCCTATATCACAGAGCTTGGATCTCTGGTCTTGGAGAAGGGATGGGAAGGAAAGATGCGCCGCAAGGTGCTAGGTGCAAAGATGGCAATAGGCCAGAAGTTCGCAGACTGGGCATACGACATCCAGAATGTCAACGCTATTCTCTCACAGGCTGCACCAACCTTCGCTATTGCCAACCCAGAGTTGAAGAACATCCTTGATGCTGGCCTTACAGAGACTCTTCAGGCAGATCTTGATACAGAGCCTGTTCTCTCCACAGAACTCAATGCTTGGATCTCTGAGGTCAAGGGACGTGATGATCGTCTCAAATTCGAAACTGGACGCATGCAGGAGCTTATCAATGCTCAGCCTGCAAAATCGACTCCAAAGGGGAAACCCTCTTTAGCAGATCGCCTTTCCTCACCGAAGCCATCTCTGGCATCGAGGCTTACTGCACCTCCTCCAAAGGACACCATTCTGAAATGTCCACCTCTGACAGATGCAGAGAAGGTTCTCCTTGATCTTCATGATGGCTGTCGCCGTTGCCGCAAATTTTACATTGGGCACCGTACACTTAATTGTGACGGTGACTTCCCAGATGCCGCTACCTACCATACCCTCACACAGGCAGATGCTATAGCCCAAGCTGCTGCCCGTGGGAAGACTCTCAAGGCGAAGCGTGAGCCAGCTGCCGCTGCTCGCGCCTCCAAGAATATTCTTGCTGCAGAATATGAAGAGTCTGATTCTGACTGTGATGGGTGTGTTCTGCCCCCTTTGACTGTGCCCCATCTCTATGCCCATGTCACCCTTTCTGGTCCTTCTGTTTCTGAATTTCCTGTTCCTGTTCGCTCATTGCTGGATATTGGTTGCCCCTCCATAGTTATTAGCGACAAGCTTGTCCAAAAGCTTGGCCTTCGACGATTTCCTCTTCCCGCTGAAGAGGATAATCTCTCATCATTATCGGAATCACCATTGAGCTGCAGGGAATTTGTGAAGTTGAAGGTGTTATCAGCAGATGGGAATTGGTCTTCTGGGGTTATCAGAGCTAAGGTTAATGTTGGATTATGTATACCATTGATATTGGGAATGCCGTTTCTATCTGGGGAACATATTCTCATTGACTCTGCATGCCGAACTGCAGTTGATAAGCGCACTGGCTTTGATCTACTCAATAATCCAACTCATCCACCTCGTCAATGGGCACCTGAATGGGTTACACCAGCCCCCACTCCAAAGAAGCCGAAGCGGAAGCATGTGTTATCTGAACCTGTTCCATTTGGCTCAAGCGACCTCCTGCCTATCAGTGTTATGTTACAGGTCAAAAATCGCATTGATGAGCTTGACTTCCAGAAGCTTCTCAAAGATGAGGATAACCGTCTGAAAACTAAGCATGCCGATGTTTTCCCTCTCCGTTTACCAGATAATACTGCTGATCTCCCTGGTGATATACTACACCGTATCCGACTGAAAAACCCTTCAATCACTGTGAAGGGTAAAACATACCAACCTGCACGGAAAAATCTGGAGTCATGGAAACGAATGCTCGATGATCATCTTGCTGCTGGTCGGATGCGTCCATCTTCTTCAGAATATTCTTCACCTGCATTTGTAGTCCCAAAATATACAGGAGGAGTTCCAGATCCCTCTGTTGATCCTCGTTGGGTCAATGACTACAGGGTACTGAACAAGAATACGATCCGAGATACATTTCCCCTCCCACGAATTGATGATATCCTCGCAGATTGTGGTAGAGGGAAAATCTTTGGCAAAATGGATATGACAAACAGTTTCTTCCAGACTCGGGTCCATCCAGACGATGTCCATTTTACTGCAGTTCGAACTCCATGGGGACTATATGAGTGGCTGGTAATGCCTCAAGGAGGTTGCAATGCTCCCTCAACTCATCAGAGACGTGTTACAGAAGCCTTGCGTCACTTGATTGGGAAAATCTGCCATGTCTATGTGGATGACATTATTATCTGGTCTGATTCCCTTGAGGAACATACACAAAATGTTGAGCTTGTTATTGAGGCACTCCGCAAAGCCAAGCTCTATTGTAATCCTCGCAAGTCCCAACTCTTTGCAACAGAAATCAGTTTCTTAGGGCATGTTATCTCTGCCCAAGGAATCTTTGCAGACCCCAGAAAGGTGGAACGAATTGTACAATGGCCGCAACCGAGGTCTGCTACTGATGTTCGAGGATTCCTTGGGCTAGTTCGCTATATTGCAACTTTCCTGCCCAACCTGGCAGAACATACATCCCATCTCACACCTTTAACAACCAAAGAGGCAGAGAAATATTTTCCCACTTGGACTGACATGCACCAACAAGCATTCCAGACCATAAAGGATATCGTGGTTGGCCGTGACTGTCTCACCGTTATTGACTATGAGGATACCACAAAGAACATCTACGTTACCACAGATGCCAGTGATCGCCGCACTGGTGCTGTCCTGAGCTTTGGAGAAACTTGGGAAACAGCTCGTCCAGTTGCCTTTGACTCATACCAGTTGAATGCAGCAGAAAAGAATTATCCTGTTCATGAAAGGGAACTTCTTGCTATAGTGAAGGCGCTGAAGAAATGGAGGAGCTCATTGCTCAATGTCCAATTCAAAGTTATGACCGATCACCGCACCTTGGAATATTTTCAGGCTCAGAAGGATATGTCTCGCCGGCAGTCTCGATGGTCCATGTATATGGCTGACTTTGACTATGAAATCCACTACGTCAAGGGAGAAGATAATTGTGTTGCAGATGCTCTGTCTCGCCTGCCCAACCTTGAGGATGAAAATTTAGAAATGACACCTCTAGTTGCAGCGGTACTCCTATCAGAGACCCACCTACCTCAGAGAGATCGAATTCCTGCTGCTGCCGCAGGTACTCTCAATATATCTGCTGATGAAGAATTTCTACGTCGGATCACTGCCGCATATGATACAGATGAATTCACTAAGCAGCTTGAGGCTGGTATCAAAGCTGGAAGCATCTCAGGTGTCCGCAGGAGCCTTGGCCAGAACCTAGTATATATTGGGGATCGACTGGTCATTCCTAAAGATCCTGCAGTACGAGAACTTCTCTATCATCTTGCACATGACTCCCTTGGACATTTCGGGTTCACCAAGAGTTATGCTGCCCTGAGAAATTCATTCTATTGGCCCAACATGAGGCGTGATCTTGAGGATGCTTATATTCCCTCATGTGTTGACTGCCAGCGGAACAAAAGTCGAACAAAGAAACCTGTTGGCCCTCTACACCCACTTCCAGTCCCAGATGGCCGATTTGAAAATGTCGCATTGGATTTCATTGGGCCCTTACCGACCGATGAGGGTTTTGATATGATCCTTACTATGACCGACCTTATGGGCGCAGATGTACAGATCGCCGCTGTACACTCTGATGATACCGCAGAACAGACTGCACTGGTCTTGTTCAATGAGTGGTACTGTGAGAATGGGTTAATGAAAAACCTAATCTCTGACCGAGACAAGGCATTCACATCCAAACTCTGGGAAGCCTTACACAAGCTTACTGGAGTAAAGCTAAAGATGTCTACGTCTTACCACCCAGAAACAGATGGAGGCAGTGAACGCACTAATAAAACTGTTGTCCAGGCCATCCGCTACCATGTAGACCGGAATCAGAAGGGATGGTGTGCCTCACTACCACGAGTTCGCTTTGCCATAATGAATTCACTCAATGCATCTACTGGATTTTCACCATTCCAGTTGAAATCTGGCCATTCACCTCGGATTATTCCAGCTCTTGCACCTGCCATTGGCGGAGAGACTGTAGAGGAGTTGGATGCTCGTTCACTCATTACACAGCTTGAGTTAGATGTACAAACAGCTCAGGACAGCTTGGCAGCTGCCAAAGTCAGACAGGCCTATCAGGCAAATATGCACCGGGCAGTTGAAGATGTATACCAAATTGGTGACCGAGTTATGCTCTCCACCACGAATCGACGTTGTGATTACAAGCGGGCTGGAGCTAAACGAGTAGCCAAATTCATGCCTCGAGATGATGGTCCATATGAAGTTGTCAAGGCCTTTCCAGAGCGCTCTGAATACACCTTGAAACTTCCCAACAACCCTCAGCTGTTCCCAGGATTCCATGCTCATCTACTGAAACGTCACATCCCTAATGACCCAATACTCTTCCCAACTCGTGAACCAACCCGACCAGGTCCAGTCATTACGCCTGACGGTGCAGTTGAATGGACAGTTGAGAAGATACTGGATGAACGGAGACGTGGGCGTGGAAAACAATACCTGGTGCGCTGGGAAGGATATGGTGCAGAATTTGACGAGTGGGTCCCTGGTCGAGAGATGCAGGACACAATTGCACTCGATGTGTGGGAGGAAGAGGAAGAAGAGTTGTAACCCATTCAAATTTTTTGAAGTGGGGGAGAGTGTAAGTCTGGCACTTACAGCAGTGGACGAAACCCGGTCCAATTATTACTAACCATCAATGATGGCTGATCCCAGTATTTAAACCTTTGATGTCACATGTTCTTCTTCATCTTGTCTTTCATTTACACTACGACAATCTAGGTTATTATTTCTTTTCATGTATTCCTATCTTGTCTTTCATTTACACTACGACAATCTAGATCACTGTTCCTGTCTTTCTGTCTGAATCAGTGAGGACGCATCGCTGGCGTCCTTTCATATACGTGTACAAAAACGGACACGTCATGCCCTGCGGAATTGTCGTGTGATTCTGCTCATATAGTTTTCAGAAACGTACGTTGAGAATTGAGGTCAGAACAGCTCCTCAGAATCTTTCCATACCGCCGGTAGTAATTATAATATATTATTTTGCATGTTTTGCGGAGATCATCTCTTGTGTCGTGGTAAGCCTTGACCATGGCCTCCATCTGAAAAGCAAAGAGCTGGTTTCGTCGCTCAGTTCTGTCCACGTGAATGTGGGAGTCTTTGCGCTTTGGCCTGGATTTTGGAAATCATCAATTCAGGTATGGAAATAGAAAAAACAAACAGCATCAATAATGATCGTATTGAGAGAGTGGGGCTCTTTGGTGGTCGAGGCATGAAACCAATACCGTTGATCACTGAGATCGACGACAATCCCAGTTCGGATGTGGTGGATCGGATAAACAGCTGCCGGGCCATCGCGATATTCCATACGCTCGACTGTCACCTTCTGGGTGGGACAGAATTTCTCAATGCGCACAAACGACGTGGTGTCATCGTGCCACGCCGTGTCAGACTCTATCAATCCCGAGTCGTCCCCATCTAGCAGTCAAAATAAGCTTCGGACCAGGCTGAAAAAAGAAAAATGCACCATTCGAAGTCGTAGAATGTATGTCAGGCTCGGCGGAGTCAGAATCATCATCGGGTAAATGATCCGAGGGGGTTACGAGAATTATTGAGTGTGAGGCAGTAATAAATGACGGGAAACTACGCACCAGCCAGAGGATGATGATGATGAAATCCCGTTTATTCAGTCGCTCAGGCTACAATCGAGCCTATGTTGACTGCCAAGCAGAACTCCGAAACTGTTTGGAATCTTCCCAGGCCATTTCCAACTCCGCAATCAACCCCATTCTCTGATTTGGTGTTGAAATATCAATTTATAGCGGGACACTTCAACACAGGTGATGTCAGGGATCGGCATCCACCAGGGCCTCGCGCATGGGATGAAAATGACGGCCGTGCACCGGACACCATTGCTGCTCTTGCCGCGATGGGCGCTCCAACCGAAACTAAGACAGGGGAGGCAAGTGGACCTCCACCACCCCCACCGATACCACGATCCATCCCACCACCTCCTGTCGTCACATATTCTCCCCGGCTGTTGAAATCCTACCGATGAGATGCCCCAAACTCGTGCTTCTTTGATAACGGTCTTGAACTCTGGTTCCGTGCTTTTTCCAGATGGTCCAACACAGAACAGGCAGCGTTTCTCGTGGCTATACCCCCGAATTCTGCTCTTGCATCCTTTTTCTTCCATTTTCAACGGCGACTGAAATGGATCACGAGCTCCTCGGGAACCGATATTCAAGGTGATCGGGAGCTTGGACTCGGTCAGTCTAATGCTCGTCATGCCATCTTCAACTGGTGGAAACTGTACAACCACAAGGACGAGTATGGATGTGCGACGACTTGGTTACATCATGCTCTATGGGTACGTCTTCGTCGGGAGTGTTTAATTTGTCACTAATGACCGCAAGTTGGTCATGTGACCGTGTCAGGGAGACCTGCAAGTTGAACTTGTGAGACCAAGTCGTGGTCAAGTGATAATGGCGCCTCAAAGACACACATTCGAATGTATCTGTATGTTGTATCCATCCTACTACGGCAAAAGTATGTACAATCCTGTCAACATATTGTAACGTAGGAATGGCGGTCGGACCAAGGGCTGACATAGATCACACAAATACACAGAGCCTGAGCTGTACCTATATTCTGCTTGTTCAAGTCCACTGTTCACATGCTCCGGGTGCCATGCCTCAATTACGAGGACAGTGTGCCCTCCGCCATCCAAATAATTGTTTTTAGAGCTATACAACATCCCACACAACCTTCAAATCACGACACAAGAGATGATCTCCGCAAAACATGCAAAATAATATATTATAATTACTACCGGCGGTATGGAAAGATTCTGAGGACGTCATGCCCTGCGGAATTGTCGTGTGATTCTGCTCATATAGTTTTCAGAAACGTACGCTGAGAATTGAGGTCAGAACAGCTGTTCTGGCTGAAATGATCAAAAACAGCTCAAAAAGGAAAAAAAAAAATCGGCCGCGCCCTAAGTTCCGCAAAGAGCTGTAACGGTCATATTCAACAGGCTAGGAACTGCCCTATAAACGGATGGGAACGAGACTAGGAAAATGCCATAGGAACACAGTTTCCTAAAAAGGAAAAAAGTGCTTATAACTCTGGAATGGATGTCGTCTTGAAGATTCTGCTTCTCAGGAAGTGATAACATGGTCAATTAGCACATTTCCTAGCAGCCATAATATTTTTTTGAAAGTTCCTGATATAGTTATAAGAGCGTGACAGAATGGCTTATGTAAGGGTGCTGGGTTCCCACGCTCTCCACCTTACGGAAGTTTCCGGCAGACAGTGGGAAAAATAGAAGAACACAAACAGTTACAATGTTACAATACGTTACAATACGAGGTATTATATATATATCACATAACACAAGTTGATCGGCGACCTCCGCCAGGTCCAGAGAGCAACATCCTCAACTGCTCAGGACGATCTTGGAGACTATGGTGTGCTATAATTCAGAATGCCTGGGCTTGTTCCTTGTTGAGTGTCCATTTACGCACATGGGCTTCGATATCAACGTCTCGAATAGGTTCCGAAGCCGGGACATCTTGGCGAATTTCGGGAGCCTCATTCGGTGGTACTGAGAATGCATTCCGGAAAGCAGAGCCGTCATCAACACCGGCACCCTCGTGAGATTCCTTGCTGGTGTCGCAGGGTTAACTGTTTGACTTGATGCACTCTTCTTCGATGATTCACGGCGGTCATCATATGTTTTTTCCCAAACATCTTCAAGATAATGATCGGTTACCAGATGAGTGCCATACTCCTGAGGTCCATCCTCCATCTGCGTAGGCCGGGCAGCAACACTGTTTGGGATGTGGTATAGACCTGCAGCCTCTGCGTAATCGACACATTCCAATATTGCTTGGTGGGATGCTGCTTTTTTCATCGAAAACCGATCTGTGAGTTCTTCTAAGTGGTCAAGAATCATTTCCTCCGTGACATCTTCACCAGCAAAGTCATCTGTGTTCTCGCGGCCTCGTTTGCACCGCACCTCCTTCACAGCTCGTCTGGCAAGGTATCGTCGTTCGGCAAAATGATCGTCACGGCTATCTCGGCATTCATGGAGGATCTGCATATTTTCCATTTTGAATCGGATGGACACTGAACACTCGAGTGTAAATGAGTTAAATGCATCTTCCCATGATTGACCTTCCACTCTCAGGTCTTTTGCGTGTCGCCAAGGCTTGAAAAATATCAACATCAGCTGGCAATAGCGTGGATATACATCTGCCTTGTCTCGTCGCGGAATTCCAGGACCAATTGGCACGTGAATCAATACATCCTCTGGTGAGCGAACTCGGAGGAGGTGTGTTTTCTCTTGATCATGCCCTTTGAGCAATGCTACCCGGGGCCGTCTGCGAGCCTCTAGATCCATAATCTTTTGATCATCACACCCATTATCATCCCTAGCATCATCGTCTAATAAATCCATAGTTTCCGTATCCTCTTGGTCGTGATTCTCGACAGTTGATCTGTGTTTTCGACGATCAGTTGACTTGCTGACTCTATCGACACGGGAGATAAAATCCCAAACACAGACATGATTTAGTTCATTGCCGCATTGCTGATAGTCTGCTAATTGATTCCCCATAGGCACAAGCTTTCCCAATCCATCAAACGATACACGTATTTCTTCATCAGCATCACCCATGTCAGCCGTTCCTTCGGTATCCTCAGGCTGTCCATCGAGGAGGTCGTTGAGAAACACCGGGTCGGGTTCATCTTCATCTCCTGACTCAGTCTCGCTGCCATCATTTGGGCCTGTAGTGTGAGCCGGTTGAATCTCGGTATTCTCTGGCGGATTGGCTCTCTAGAGCTTTCAGCGGACAGATCACAATGACAATTTTCGATTTATTGAGAGCGGGGGGAGCTTCAAATGTTATGCTCTTTCCGTAGCCCGTTCCTGCGATCATTAGGGAGTCGTATCCCTGGTGCAGGCGGCGGATAAGTTCTCCCTACACATCACTTCAAAAATATGGCAGCCAACAATGGTGAAGGGCGGGATCAAGAGACCTAACCTGTGCTGTTTATTGCGAGCATTTGTGGCGGTCTTTGGCCTGAAAAAGCGGCACGGAAGACCGTCAGGGCCCTTGCAAGAGCAGTGGAAGACGCCCAAGCAACCCCGTTTATCAACTTTGAATGCTCCCTGAGGGATTCCAGTGCGTATGATTGCAGTCAGAACTTCATGACAAGCTGCAATTTTGACCCGGACACTTCGAGACTCGATATTAGGCAGGAAAGTAGGTATAGTTTGTAGGTAAAATTTTTGTTTCAAAAAAAACGGGGGGCTATAGAGCGTGGGAAAAAAAACGCAAAATCTGGAGCAAATTTTTTCGAATTAAGTGTACCTATTGAGCCGTCTGCTCGCCCTTGCCCTTTCCCTTGGCCCGGACCGGTGGGACTACCCCTCGAGATATCGCTTCTGCCTTGGCCTTCCATTCTGCTGTTGACTCAGCCAGTTCTGTTGCACGCACTCCGCGGTGTGAGCGGAATTTCTTGACGGCAAACTTGGCAATCGGTCCGGTCGCGCCCAGTCGATAAACGCTTGCATAGCGATCTGCACGTCGATAAAAACGGCGGATGGTTGGAAGGGGACAGAGGCAAAGCCCCTCATCGACGAGGTCCTTGGCTTTTTGCCAGGTTCCATTGGAACGCTCCCGGAACCATCGCTTGACCCAAGCCCAGAAATATTCAATAGGATTCATCTCGGGGTGGAACTTGGGCAAGAAATGGCACACCATCCCTGGTTCAGCCTCGATAATCTAGGTTTCGAATAGATAAGTAAATCCCGAGTCACGGAAGAGGTGAAACGCACCAGCTGGAGCTGTGATTTTTGATGAGCGAAATCTGATTGAAGGGAGAGTAAGCGCCGCAAGCAACAATCGACGGGGCGCTCTTTTCTCATGCTTCTCCCGTCGCTCGTCATACGTCCGCGGCTTGGGCTGCGCTTCCCAGGCCTCTAGATAGTCGGTGTCTTCCTCTATCTCCGATTCTGTATCAGTCTCCCACAGAGTGTCACCACTGTCAGTTGATTCGGTTACAATGGTCTCGGGGAGGGTCTGAGCAGGGGTAAACATCCCACCAGCACCCCTGTGCTGGTGGGACGCAGCTTGGGAGAGAGGCATGCTGTGGAGGGCGAGGACGGGGCGACGGGCGAAATTGATGGCGGAGCACAGCCACCGGCTATGGTCGGGCCGGACCGAAAACGCAAAATCTCTCGTGGTAATTTTATTTATTCAACTTTTGGGACTTTTGCTCCGGGGGATCTATAAAGGGGCTTCTTGTGGTGCTATTTACGCAACACCTCAATGTCTCATACAAAACTGAGGCAACAGTAGCAATTCCCAAATCGGGACCAAAGTTTGTCACGAAGTTCTGACTGCAATCATACGCGCGCCGGTCGCATAATTTGAGGTTGAACACTGAAATCAGAATGAGGATTTTGGTTTTGATGCAAGCACGTTCGTTCCCGCAGGCGGATGGATAGCATGGTATCGCCTATGGATGAACAGAATCCATCTACTTGTGTGTCTCATATAGATATTGACAGGTGGCAAGTTCCAAGTTATTTAGGATGTGTTACAAGTCACTCCCGCGAATTGACTTGTATGAACAAACTGACATGCAGCAAGCCAAAAAATCGGTCCTTCATGCTGGGTTCCACCGATTACTGACACCATTATCCATACAGTGAGTGGAAACGTTGTATCGGCCACTGACAGTATCAGTTGCGGCCGGCTTTCCTAACGGGGTTGATGCTCGACTATCAATATTTGCAATTTGTCTTTTGCAATTTTCACTTGCTTAGCATTTGCCGTCTACACTACACTCCCCTCCTATGCTGCACCAGTTCAAGAGACTTTTTGGGTTTGCAGAACCTACCTCTGAAGACCCTCAACCAAGCATATATCCACACTCTCTTGGGCCGCCGCCGCCACTTCCTCCACGGCCTGGACCCGGGCAGTTTTACAGGGTACACAACAATATTACACTGAACCCCACTGTGAGAGATAAATCATTACCATTACATTAAACTTATATCCAACTTTAGATCCACTGGGACAAGGAAATAACGGTTACATACAAAACGACGTGAACAATCATGATGGTCCAGGTACGTAGATAGCTCTACTGGGTGCAGAATTGTGTCTGATACAGGGACAGTAAATTATTTCGGGTATCACACACCTTATAATCAAATACTTCCCCAAACATCGCTCCGATTTCACAGCTGCCCGCCTCGATGCCTCCATATATCCAGCCCTACCCATACTTTAACCCTCCCCCGATGCTCCAACCTGGATTTTTCCCACCTTCTGTGTTGTCTGGCCAACAATTTCCAACCGTGCACCCAATTATGCAGCCAATTTCCTTTGCCCATTCTACCGCTCCACCACCTGCCGTGCTTTCACAACCAACTGATCACCCTTCTCTGGTTGTTGACACATCAGATTCCCCCTCATATCAGTGGCCGGACGGGAATGTCAAACTTGAATGCACTGTTGGGAAAGAACCTCTGGGTTGGGAAGATGGAGGGTGGAAATGGCGTTCATCTGGTGTACACCACCAATCGAGAATTTTATTTGGCCGACGTTGGTTTTTGATGTTTAATCGAGAATTCTCGTAATATCTCCATGGCGTCCAGTAAACATTGTGCAGACATTTCGGTGAGATATGTCGGACAGACATTAGTCCGACCAGTCCGTGATGTCTGGTTGATATGCATGATGCTGAAAACATTTGCGCGCACATCAAACAAAGGCCGGGTTTTAACCTGCATATTTTCCATCCTGCGGACAGATTCATTGAGCATGCATGTTCAAGCTACTCAGCTCCAGACGCTCCGTCCATCTCCCCCAAGTTGCCAAATTCTCGCGCAAGCGTGGGGAGCCATCAATTGAGGGTCGGTGCCCACCGTCGGATCAGACGCTGATCCCATCTTTTGGTTGATCGTGTCATTCGCTGTCATTCACTTTTTTCCTCCCGCCACCATGTCACCCTCTCCAAAGACACTTCTTCAAGACCATCCCCTTCAAGAGCCTCTCTTTCCCGTGCCGTGGCTGGCCCACTCTAAGCCGCCAGTCCACTCCAAGTCTATCTCAAGTCCATCGGGATCTGGTGTCAAGTCGTCAAGACTCAAGTCACTCAAGCCGTCAAGACTCAAGCTGCCATGGCCAAGCTCCAAGACTCAAGCTCCTTGACCCTCTGCTCTCTCGGGTATTTCCTGGTGTTCTTTCCCCCAAGGCTCAAGTTGGATGCGGCAATACAATCTGAACACGCCGCGGTTTTTTCCTTTCTATTTTCTTCTACTTTCTTATCGTAGTTTCGTCGCTTGTGACGTCCACCATGTACATAGTTGTGAATGAATATGTTTTTGTTTCATTTTTGAAAAGCATTTATAAAGTTGTAAAGAAATTTAAAAACTATTTCAAAGTGTGTTCATACAATATCATCTCGATGTCCCACCAATGTCCACTTGTCAGTGGGACATCTGAAGATTTGACTGTTTTTGTCTGACGCACCTCTTTCCGATGTCAGGACGACATTTGATCTGAAATGTTGTACAAATGTTTGATCCGAACGGCGGTGTATGGTTGCAGCCAAGACTTCATGACAAGCCGTAATTTTGACCCACGACCTTCTAGATTCAGGATTAGGCACGAAAGTAGGTATAGTTTGTAGGTAGAATTTTCGTTTCAGAAAAATTGGAGCGTGGGGAAAAAAAACGCAAAATCTGGAGCGAAAATTTCGAAATTCAGTGTACCTATTTAGCCTTCTGCTTGCCCTTGCCCTTGATCAGCACCACCCCTCGTAGCATTGCCTCTGCCTTGGCCTTCCACTCTGCCGTTGCATCAACCAATTCATTTGCACACACTCCGTGGTGCGACCGGTATTTCTTGACGGCAAACTCGGTGATCAGTCCTGTGGCACCCAGGCGATAGACACTGGCATAGCAATGTGCATGTCGATAGAACCGGCGGATGGTTGGGAGGGGGCAGAGTCGAAGTCCTTCATCAACAAGGTCCTTGTCTTTTTGCCAAGTTCCGTTAGAACGCTCCGGGAACCACTGCTTCACCCAAGCCCAGAAATATTCAATAGGATTCATCTCAGGGTGAAACTTCTCTCTTCGTGCTCGTCATACGTCTGCGGCTTTGGCTGTGCATCCCAGGCCTCAAAATAGTCGGTGTCTTCCTCCGTGTCAGAATCTGTATCACTCTCCCACAGATTGTCCCCGCTGTCGTCTGGTTCTGTTTCGGCACTCCCAGGAGTAGGTTGAGACGGGGAAAACATCCCCCCGGTGCCCCTGTGCTGGTGGGAGGCGGTTTGGGCGACCCGTGGCATGGTGTGGAACGAGAGGGAGACGTCGGGCGCGATTGATGGCGGAGCACAGCCACCGGTTATGACCGGCCCGAACCGAAAACGCAAAATCTCGGTGGGGAAAAATATATATTTTTTCACTTTTTTCACTTTCGCTCCGGGGGATCTGTAGAGGGCCTTCATCTAGTGCTCTCTACACAGTAACTTGATGAATGATTTAAAACTAGAGGCACAGTAGCCATTCCCAAATTGGGACAAAAGTTTGTCACGAAGTCTTGGCTGCAACCATACTATAGACGTTCATGAAATATATGTGATTGTGTCAAATTATCATTTTCCGACCCTCACACGATAACTGCCTGCCTGCCTCACCGACAGAGTATACGCCCTCCAAATGATAGCCTGATGACCTTGATACGTCGATACTGAGATGGTCTTGTAAATATTGGACCAATCACAACCCAATATTTCGGGCATACCACGACAACCTTGGCGTAGAGGCTTGCACAGAGACAGCACAGATGTCGCCCAAACACTGACTGAGAATGTCGCCCTGATAGGGTGTCAGGAAATGATCATGTAATCTATCTCCAATATGTCGCACAAACATTGCCTGATGTTTCCACGACATGGTGCCCTTGTTGTCTGTTGATGACAGCCTCAATCTCATTCAGACATTGCCGCAATTTGGTGGTGTAGCGGGCGCAAAAGTGACGGCGCCGGCGGTCTGCGGACTCGTAGAGGTGTCCAATAGAAGAGTAGGTGAATGGGAACAATGTGATGTTGTTTGTGAGCGTCGGAAAGGCAGCATGAGCTGCATGCGCGGTATTAAGTGCAGATGAGGATGATCAAAGTGGCAAGTGCAAGGGGCGAATTGGGCAATTGGGCAAGGGGCAAAGGGCAGGGGGCAATGGGGCGACCATGTGGAACAAGGCGATGAACTATCGTCCCTGCAGACTGCCTGAGGCTCAGCAGGAACGGAACGAAAAAAACCGGGGTGGTGGTGGTAGCAGTTGTTGTTGTTGTTGTTCGTGAGTAGATGTCCAGATATCTCTTAGTCTCTTATAAACAGACACTACAACATTTTTGAACTCGTACCTCGATATCTCTCCCTTTCCTCTCTTTTTTCTCTTTTTCTGCAACTTGAAATCTTGATTGAATTACCAGGTCCACGGACATAGGAATTATAAGCCTTGAAGGCTGTGAAACGACCACGAGACACGTCGGCCGTGCTCAGTGAGACAAATTAGGAATGGTTACCGCAAGCCAGGGCCTCACGGCATGCATTCCTTCGAGCTTTGAACGGGCGGTTGAACGTTCTCTACAGCCTTGAAGTGTTGGTCAACTGCGGGTCGAGCGCGATCGGTTTCTGAAGCCACGGATCGGGAGAGAGCGTGCGTACAATCTCATAACTGGGGTCAAAACCTAAAAGTGGTGTTTCGGTGGGAAAGATCAGTCCAAAAGACTGTAGAATTCGAGCACCGGAGCAGGGAAATTGAAGCTGGGAGGGCTTGAAGGGCATAAGACCAAATACTTCCAAATGAATTGGGCAGTAAATCTGAATAGAACGGTTGTTATACTCGCAAAACAACACGAACAAATCTCGGCCGAGTCCGCGGATAACTCCGTCATCCGGATGATCCGTGCCTGTTTCCAAGGTCCGGCTCCCCGCGCCACGTGTACAATGGTGCGTTTCACTCTTCCCATGCCCCCAGTCCGTCCCAATAGCGGGGTACGTCCGTCGTCTACGCCATCCACGCGAAGATCGGGCTTCCGATTGTCGTATTTCTTTAGCCCGTCGAAATTCTCCTCGTTATCTGTGGCGCGGGTCCCCTGGAAGATATATCAAAGTTGTTAGATCAGGTCCTACATCGAGGGTGGAAGGTCCAAGCGATAGCTACGCCCTCTGCGCTGGATATTGGACTTGACGTCCGGGCTGTGGAGCTGAAAACAGGTCGTCCGGTGGTAACGTCGGCTGCCATTCGTCGTACCGCGAATCCCGATGCCATAATGGTAGCACCCGCTACCGCAAACACATTAGCTAAACTGGCCCTTGGAATCCGCGACACATATGCAGCTGCAGTGCTAGCCCAGGCGGTGGCTGCACGAATCCCCATGGTGATTTTGCCTTCTATTAAAAAAGTGGACTTGGACAACCAAGTTTTGCCGATGCACATCAAGAATCTGCGTCTTGACGGCGTTCACGTCCTCATCGGTGGGCCTAATGGTGTTCAGCCCACCAACGCCAGTAGCAAGGATGGCCCGTTACCGCCGTTTCCTTGGCATCTTGCGGTGTCGGCAATGGCTGTCTGTATTGATGTCAGTGAGCATCCTCACAATGTATCCATCAAGGGGTTAATATTTTTGTAAAGCCAGCAGAAGCGAAAATTCATCCTTATGGAAGATCGAAGCTATTCAAGAGATTTGTTGTGCCAATCTCTCTGGCCATCTTGACGACTGCAATCATTGTTGCGCGGTCTCGAAAGCGAGGATAAAGTGGGGGATCGTGATTTGTATATTCTGTTTACTCCTTCCTCCTGTCTTCTGTTTGGCCAGGGTAGAAATCGACTGAATGAACAGTATCAAGCGAAACTCTTACATACTACAACTCTACTCTAATCGCCCCGGCTTATAGAGCGATGATCATGAGTGTGGGATTAATCCGTGATTGAGCCTAAAGCCGTAATCCGACCACGATTCATGCCATAATCGCAATCCTTGTGGTAGGTAGGTAGGTAGGTAGGTAGGTATCATTACATGGCACGGTCCGAATAACGAACGCCGGTCCCAGGAATTATCCCGGGCCATTATCCCGGCTAGGGATGGACACGGGTACGGGTTCGGGTATAAATCAGTCAACCCGGACCCGAACCCGGAAAACCCGAACCCGAACCCGCGGGTCCACGGGTCGTCCACGGGTTGTCCGAATTGATCGGATCATGCTGGCCGAAGCCTGCCGAGAAGGTTCAACAGCTTCAAAACATGAAATATTTTCACTAATTGAGGTTTTTAAATGCATTGGGTGCTTAACGAAAGCTTGGGAGTACCATTGATTGCTGGTAGCCATGTCCAGCTGCCTTAAAATAGGTTAAATTCAATAATAAAATCAATATTCGCAGACCCGCGGTGTACCCGTGGGTTTCGGGAAACAGGCTCAGAAGGCCTTTGAGTCTGTGAAGGCTGCTGGCGAATCTTTTATCCTGCAGGGTATCACACTTGATGCAACAAAGGCCGAAGCTGAGGCGAAAAAGGTACTTGTATATGATCTGGATGCATGCTGTACGGTGAAATGAGGCCACAAGGACCACCAAACCGATATTTCCCCCCACACACTTCGTGTCACTGCTAAAAATCCCACCCACCTTCGCTCAATACACTTGCTCTGCACAAGATAACATACACACATCGGGCACTTGTCCTTCATTTTGGTACTCTATCTTTTATGGTATTTCCTTTTCTCTGTTTTTCATTGGCCTCTGCTAAGTTCTCGCTTCAAGCTCCAGTATCTCACCCACACATCGGTCCAATTTTATCCTCGTGAGTGCTGGGAATGCTTAATTCAAAATGTGAGCAAGACAGTGTGTTGTATTTCCATGTTCCATGCTTGCCAAATTGAATTGAACACCATAATCTAGGTCCGTAAATTCAGCATTGCTATGGCATTCATATTCTCCACCCATGTTCTGGCCTTCCCCTCCATCGAACTCATCTTCCAGGTACGTACTTTTATTGTCATAATGTCAAGAAAATCCTGAGGAAGTTGCAGCCTACCTGGGCTACCAACCTCTCCGACTTCTCCATCCCCCCGAATATTTTCACTTCGATGCAGGACTATCTGGTGCTGGTGGCCAGATGCAAGATAAAGTTCTTCTGGGACACCGCTATATTCGCGCCTGCGACGCTATTCGCAAATACAACAGACCTTTCTACAGGATCGGGGTCTACACAATAATGGAACTATTTTTCATGGCTGGTCACCCTCAGTACCGGCTCACTTGCATTTTCAAAGGCCTTCGTCCGTTCCTAACCATATATGAAGTTTTTGGCAACCCGTCATGCCCTGCCCGCTTCTTGGCCGCATTTTACTCATACATAGCACATAGCAAACAGGACTTGTGGTGAGTATATTTTTGTGTCCTAATCTGCTTATTACCTGACACTTCCTCTCGCGCCCCAGGACACTTCTTCAACCCTCCATTCACGACGGTCTCCTTGCACCCACAACAGAGCAACGCCTCTGCTATGCAGACTGGTTGTATGTTTGGGCAAAGGAGTGAACATCAATACTCCTTCGGATGGCCAGTTTGGTGGACGAGTTTCATGTAAGCTATTCATTTATTTTAACCCGTCGCACGTTCTCGTTATTCGTAGCTCAAGCTCGAGGAGCTTGGTAATTTGGATCCAGTCTGTTGTCGCCGCATTTCCTCATTGGGATGACAGCTGTGGCGGTGAGTCAGTTTGATGCGCACATAAAGTTCGTATTCCACTTGTTAAAAACCGACGGATTAAGTGTTGAAGTGGGGTTTGGTAGTGTTTGGTTCAGACGGGTCCGCCTTCCTTATTTGTACTCTGTCACATATTTAGTCATGGTGTGACAATGTGACAGGGCTTTTCGCCTTCCATCTCGTGCTATATCTGCCTTTTCGGCTTCCATCTGGTGATCTCATTGCAACAGGTTACGGGCCCTGTCTCAGAGTCTTCTATACCTCATATCATCTTCCTCTGCCTCTTTTCTTCCAAAAATCTGTCTGTCTTTGGGTGGATTCATCCTTTACCTTCTGGATAACCTCCTCTTGCGCTTTTCTGTCACGTCACACATCACGCGTCACAGATCACATGTCCCCTCCCTACATCACCTCTGCTCTTACGTCTGTACTCACTGTCACTCTTGACTCATCCAACTGGGTGAAGTTTGGGAAGAATGTGAAAGTCACTTTTTAAAGCCACACATTCTGCATGTACGCTACATTACTTTCTGCTCGTAGTTTTAATCAACGTCCATTGCATTGCCTATACCGTCAATATCCATTGTGTCGTCCTGGTCCTGTCGCTCTGCCAGGATGCGTTATATAGAATCAGCCCGCAATCCTTCGGACCCGATCTGAAGCGGAGAACCGGGACCTTCCTCCTTCAAATGCATTGCGCGTTCCTTCGAGCTCTCAGAGGAGCTATCCGAACCTATTATTGACGCCTATGTTTAAACCCGACATCTGGCCGGACTCTAGTGAGCCCGGAGAATTCGACTTGAGCACCCTTGCCTGGAAGGATGTCTCTCCACATAAGTCGGATTCTGAAGCCTCTTCTTCTTGCCCCAGTCCCCCCTCACCATACCCCACCGATTACATATGGAATTCCAGGCTTCTACCACCCACAACCATCAATCCAATCTTTCCCACTACATCCAATTCTTCCACTACTTCACAGTCTATAGTAGATACAAACACCCTATTTTATCAATCTAAAGGCTTAATTACCCCACTACCTGACCCTCCGGCGGTCAACTATCATATATCATCCTCACTACCGGCGGTGTCCAACCAGTCGGCTCTCATGGACATCTGTTTGACCACAGCACTTTCTCTATCAGCCACAAAGGCCAGACAGCCTACCAAGGAGAACGAAATCACTTATAGTCCCTTCCATCCACACGTACCTGCAAATCAACGACTCTTGCTTTGGACCACGCCACATTTTTTATTAGCTCAACAGCAACGTGATCAGGAGGTGTCTCGCCATCTACAAACTCGTATGTTCTGTGACCTGCTCGCATCCACGGCAGATGACACGCGGCAAGCATACGCAGCCGGTTTAGTGCGCTTCAATCAGTTCTGTGATAGGGAGACCATTCCAGTGAGCCGACGTATGCCCGCATCCGAGATTCTGCTCGGTGCCTTCATCTCCGATCACAGTGGGACTCTCTCGGGTAAAGCAGTTCGCGATTGGCTGAATGGCCTCCGTTTGTGGCATATCTATAACAGTGCAGACTGGCACCAAGGAGGGCTGGTTACCGGGCATAATCAAGGCCGCGGACAAGAAAGGCGCTGCTTTTAAGCGCCTTCCTCGTGGACCCATCACACCCGAGCATCTCAGAGCCTTGCGTGCCGGTTTAGATCTCAGTCAACCACGAGACGCTGAAATTTGGGCCACTGCACTCGCAGCATACTGGGGATGTCGCCGTCTCAGGGAACTGCTCATTAAATCGTTGAGCAAGTTTTCTCTGGAGCACAATGTAATACACTCTACTCGGATGTCGCGCTCCACGGTTAATAAGCGAACAATTATCAGGTTTCACCTGCCTTGGACCAAAACCACAGGCATCATAGGTGGCGACGCCATTCTCACGTCCACAGGTGATGACTTATGTCCCGTCTGGGCTATGGATAATCACCTTGTGGTTAATCACCTCCCCTGAAGAGATACACCTATGTTCGCATTCTGCGAGTCGTCAGGGTGGACACCTCTAGTAAAAAAACCATTCCTGGATTTTTCGGATGCCATCTACATGTCGAAAGGACTCGAAAATGTCTTCAGTCACAGCTGTCGTATTGGGGGTTCTCTCAAGCTTTTACTTGATGGCGTTGCTCCAGAGGTAGTGATGAAAGTTGGAGGATGGTCATCATTGTGTTTCTTAATTTACTGGCGACGTCTGGAGCAGGTGATTCCTCTGGCTATCACACGGGTGTGGGATTCCCGGATACGCTCATTTGCCTCGTCTCAGGGCATTCAATACAATATCGAAGATATACAAATTTAATAACATATTCATAGTTCAACTCTGCCTAGGGCTGGTTTGGGGTGCAGTTCTATCCCAGATTCGACCATGCAGCGAGCTGCGCTCTGGGAGCTATGCTCCGTTTGGTATGCCTTGGTCTTATCTTGTCTTTCCTTCAGACCTGGGTTTATCTTGTGTACTGGTCTTGACGGATGCCATCCAGAACGCCACTTGATTTCCAAGTGACTCCCGAGCAACAAAATTGTCTTGGCCCTTTTCTGGCCCAGCCGCAAAGCAGCCCATCAATTCCATTGACAAAAACCCTTAGATTAAAGAATCTGTTGTACTCACACAGATCGTATTCACGAGTCGTGTTCAGAACATCATATTATTTATTATCCCTCAAGCACATGAAGAACTTACACGATGACTTGCCTTATCCCAGAATAATATATAGTACTACCCCATGTCTTGCACTTGCAATTTGGTCCAACTTTTGATTATGAACAGCCAATGGAATCCAACACAGTGAGTTTGCAGTGCCCAATGCAGCTTGTTTAGGCTCCTTCAGGCTTCTGTTGAGTAGTCCTGTTGTAAGCTGAGGGGCCGATCGGAGTATGGACTTGTTATGTAATTTTACGTAATCTCAACATCGAGGTTTTGCAGCTGGAATCCAGCGAGTCCGGACTGTTTCCTGTGGGGATGAGGGTTACTTGTCCAAAACAGGCAATCACATCAATTTCAACTCTCCGGTAGATTCCACGAATTTTGAGAGGTTTCGGAATCCCAGATATGCATCCGAGGTGCCCTTTGGTCGATTTAGAGAATATTTGACCCAGAAAAAAATGAGTACGAGGCCGCTTGTCCAACACGGGTAATCACATCAATTTCGACTCTCCAGTAGATTCCACACATTTTGGGAGGCTTTGGAATCCCAGGTATGCATCCGAGGGAACCTCTGGTCGATTTAGAGAATATTTGACCCAGAAAGAAGTGAGTACGTGGGCCACTTGTCCAAACCAGGTAATCACATCATTTTCAACTCCCCTCATTGATAATGATTCACGAAATAGCGGCCTTCGAGATTGACGTCGCTTGTGATCGTTGATACGCCTACAGCGCGGCTGCGAGCGGAGCTATGGTGCGAATCACTTAGTCATCGCTACTTTTGTACAGTGGCCAAATCGGCTCGGGAATTTTTTTGAATTTTGATACCCGGTATTTGGCCCAGACCTGGCTTCAAAACACGGCCCAGCAACACCATTTTTTCACGATGAGTCGCGCCCCACAAGACTGCGGCAGCTGCAGGCGCGCGGGCTTCTCGCCATCCTTCCAGTAGTACGCACCACACCTCACACCAAGCCAGTTCCGAGCCTGCCACCGCTGATCCCGACCTTTCCGCTGCCGAGGACGCGCCCCAAGAAGAAGAAAAGACTCCAGTCCAGGGCCCCAGGCACTCAATCCCGGATTTCCCTGAATCAGAGTTGCCAGATCTCGAACCGGTTTCTGATTCTGACGGCGACAACGAGTGCTCTTGGGACGGCGGCGTCAATCACATCGTTTCCGAGTCGGAGAAGGATTGGAAGCCCGCAGCAGACGAGGAGGGAATTGGTTCCGACCCAGATCTGTCAGAGCTGGAGGGCCCTGAGCTTGTGGAAAGCCTTCATCACCAATTGGAACGTGAAGTTGCCGCTTTGGATCGTGCCACCCCGTATGAAAAGATCAATCAGCCGATGAGTGCCAAGAATTGGAAGAAGGTAGAGGCCAACCGTGCCTTGGGATATACTGGTCACTCCGAGAGGACAAACCGACGGAGGGCAAAGGAGGAACGAAGCGCTGCAGAAAATAAAGCGGCCAGCGTGAAATCGTGAGTTTCCTTCGAGGTCTTTCCGCAATTTTGTCTGAAAATATTATCGGCACCCCAGCGTTGCGATTCCGGTCGTTTTTTACCCAGCCATCCCCACCCTCGAGCCAGCCATCACTTGCTCCGTCCGCTCCATCAGTCCCTTCCCCTGATCAAATCGACAACGCGCTATCTAATCTACCCGTGACCGCGTCTGTCACGTGTGTTCATATAACGTGACAGGCGCGCTGGCGAACCCTTACTCTAGGCTCGTGACCAACCGCGTTCGTGGCTCCGCTTATCACGACCGGCGAAGCGGCTGGGACATTTGGTTGCTGATTTGGCAGATGGCGCCAAATGTGGTTTTGGACTTAGGATTTTCACCTCTCTACGACCTGCCGGACCTTCAAAAAAAGTGTCAAAAGTTGTATAGAGAAAGTAGGGTAGTTTTCAATTTTAAGTCGAATGAGCGCAACTTGTTTTTTAGGGGTAAATCAATATTTTTCGTATTTTTGGCGCATTTTTCAGCATCGAAAAGGCCTTGTATCGACTGCTATTCATCTACATAATCATCATCTGAATTGTCTATCTCGCCATCATCTAAATAGAGGTCCTCGCTGTCTTCCCCTGGTAAAAAGCCGTTGTCCCCACCGTCCATATCAAGCGCAACATCAGCCGCCGTATCCCGTGTCAACGTAGGTCCATCATCCTCATCCAGAACGCGTTCGAAGGCTGAAAGCTGTTCCGCGGCTGCTCCATCATCCAGATCGCTGTCAACGTCGGAATTTTCTTCTTCCTCCTCATCTGAAATGGAAATAAAATCAGCAGTGATATCGCCCGGGACTTTGCTGGACACCAGATTTTGAACTGCGGGTACGGCGGTCAACGACGCTGGTGGCACATTGGAGTTGGAAGGAAATTCTGCTGCTGGTGTTGACTCGGACCAGCTCCCAACGAGAGGTTGCATCCGGCGCCGGGTTTGGAGTCGTTTAAACATTGTGTTGTATTCCGTCAAAGGATTTGATGAGCTGTCGGTGAGTTGCTGAGCTCCAACCAGAATTACGTCGGGTGTTGGTGACCCATCGTCTTTGGCAAACACTCGACCTTTGATTTGGTACACATCGTGCTCATGAAGACTGGCCATGAGCAGCGCAATATCATCCTTCAAGTCTGCGGGTTGGTGTTTGGTACCTTGGTCGGAGCCGAGGGCCTTTGTGATTGTTGTCAAAAGACGGCGGAGAACACTGATACAAGGGGAAACCATTTCTAGCCATTCCCAGGATGCGCTGCTCCCGTGGGCCTGATAAATGGTCTACGGCAACAAAATCAGCCCAACTACCAAGGACGGAAAGAAGATAAATACTTTGATCCAGAAATTCATATGTTCTTGCATGAGATCTACCTCAACCCATGAGAAGGGGTTCCCGGTTGGATTGACCAGCCAATTATTCAAAACAATATTTTTTGGAAAAACATTGTCAATAAAAGACTTTCACTCAATGAATGCTACTCACCGAATAGACACGGGCCACACTTTGGTTAAATTGTGAATGAGATGCAGCATCTCATGTGCGTACTTTGTTCGGCCGTTTCCCCGATAACTACACGCAAAAACCTTCAAAATTAGGACAATGCGCCCCAAATCTCCTGCCTTGATCGCATCGGTGAACTCGCGAGAAATGAGAGCGTCACGGAGAAACAGAGACGCGTTCTCGAAAATCTCATCACCGGGCACCTGGTCTGCCGATGAACCCGCCATTTTACGCTTCCATCGAAGCTCCGAGACGAAATCGGCATTGACATATTTTCGTTGGATTGCTGCTGCGATGGATTCGAGGTCTGCAAAGGTCTCGATCGAGTCGGCACATTCATCGAGTGTAGTTTTCTGGGTTTCCAAAAGTAGACAGTGAAGGACGCGCGCATATAACGAGATGAAAACCAGATCCCTACACGTTCGAAATGGAGGGAGTGAAGAAAGGACGATTGGCGCGCGGTGGAGATGCGTATTGTGGAATGAAAGTGAACCGGGATTGCGCGTACCCCGGTTTGGAGTTCCCCAATGAGTTGTGAAAAAGCCATGCATATCGGCGATTTTGGCGTGGAATAGACCAGGTATCCATACACCCCAACCATAGCCTGAATATCCGCCTTCGTGCCCTGCCCGAATATTAAGAAGCGAGCGCAATCGGGCAATCGAGAGTTGATCGCCTGCAAAGAATTTGACAACCCAATTCCAATGCGAGAGCCCTTTGACTTGGAGCTCGGTATGGATAGCATCGACAACCTCATCGTTGCCTATGATAGTCGACTGATCAATATTCCAGGCCGGAGTGGGGTGAAGGGGAGTTTGGTGCAGTTCAATCTTGTCCGGTGTTACCGGGAGCGAGTCGTCCAAGGCTTCGCGGAACCGCTTGAATTTTTCGCCACCCTGCTCTACGATTATACGGAGAATACAGTGTTTGATGCACTTGTCCATTAATTCGAGCTCCGGCGCGGACAGGAGGACATCTCTGATGGACAGAGGAGCGGCTGTGCCGAAAGCCTTGTTTAATTCATTTATGGACATGTCCTCAAGGGCCGCCTTCCAAAGTGGCCAAATAGTTGAGCATGTGCCATTCTCCTGTGAATCTAACCAAATTTTAATTCATAGGAGAGTGCAGGTTCATTTATTTGCGTACCATTCTTCCCGACTAATTGCTCGGCTGCTCGAAAGACCATATTAATGTTATCGTAGGATGCAGCATACAGCCCAGTTGCTGCCACGGCGCGGGCCAGGTCCCGCATAGAGCCAGATAATTGTCGAAGTGTACCAAGACGAATTTTACGCAGTCCTTCAATTTTGGCGGCCAGCAATGTTGAGTCAGGCGCAACGTAAGCCTCCTGCAAAATTAACGGTGTTGATGGTGGAGTGGAAGGCGGCGGGGATTCCGGATCTACACGTCTAGTACAGCGGGCTATGGTGGTATGCGGCTTTCGAGTAAGATTTTGATAGCTTTCCGATATGCCAAGATGAGCCATGACGCTGATGGTTTGCCGCTGGGCACCGGCAGCATACAAATAGAGACCCATAATGCGCCGAGAAAAATTGTTCTTATGACTGTATTCGCCTAGGAGCGCAAGGGCAGCAGATGTGATAATCTAACGTGTATTAGCGAGCTGAGCAACCAAATGATTACGAAGTCGACTTACTGTGGCACTCTTCGAAACACGAGAGGGTAAATCCTTTCTCAAATTTCGAGCAGATGTTGCAAATGCACTGAAGACTTTCATCACAGTCTTTGCATGCTGCTGGAGGTACGCGTGAATTTTGATGATGCTGAACGAGTCAACATGTTCTCCATTTACGGCCGTTTCTCCAGTTTGCAGATACTTTGAGGAAGTAATATCCCGAGCAGCATCCTGCGCTAGATTTGCGACGAAATCCCCAGCCCATTCGGTTACTTCCTCCCGTGCAGTCTCGCTGTTTTCGGGTGAGACCCAAAACCCGAGAATACTGGTTGCAAGGCCATGCTTCCGAAAAAACCCATTCCATCGTATTTCCCCCTGCTTATAGATTGGATTGAAGACATAGAGCATTAGATCTCCAAATGTCAACCCATTATCCCCCAGATCGTCGAGAACTGGATGAGATCCACCTCCTAGTTCAGTGGGGCCTGACGTTCCGCAAGGCCTTCCTACAGATAGGGCTCATGCGAGCTCGTCTTCCTCCCGCACTCTCGTCGTCGGGCTCACCGCCACACTTCTATCCGACACAAAGGTGGAAGACTCCATATATTCCATCCTCGGTGTGAATCGAGGAGAATTTCACCTCATTCGCCGTTCCAACGCACGCTACGACATTCAGATCCTATTCCGACAACTGCACTCCGGGCTGGACGGCTGGTACTTCCCGGAACTCGCTCCAGTTGATATTCCAAGAGGTCTGGGCCATGAGGGGGTTTGTAACGCGCAGGGTGGACGCGACGCGCCAGAGTGCCTTGACGCGCCGTGATGGAGCTGTGACTCTCTAGCCATGCAGAAGAGTCGTGCTTGCTTCCAGGAAGGCCAATTCCATAATCAATTATTTGAAGATCCGGTGTTGATATAAGCTGTAATACATGGTGAGTTGCGGGTCTTTGGGCCAGGAGTGGATTTATACCTGGACGTTCAAGGAGTAATTGGACTTGCGGTCAAACCAAACATTTCCGAAATGCCCAGGGCGTCGAAATAACGGTACCAACGTCCCGTCCACCATCAGCCAGCCGTTCCGCCATGCTGGGCAAGAGACGTCGCTGACCCACTGTTTGGCAGCCTCTTTTGCCCCTCTACTCGCCCACTGTACAGATGCGGTTCGAAAGCGCTCGGAGCACGTCACCTTTAGCACCCGTGTTGTGACGAGATGGATGGTCCCATACCCCACTCCCATCTGAAGCGCTACTTTCATAGTGCTCGTGGCATTTCCATAGTGGCCGAACCGATACAGAGCAATAGCAACCTGCTCCTCCACCGGCATCTGCGAGTGATTGGAATCATTGAGGAACACCTCATCATCTCTGATGTCATCCACCAGGTGGTCGAAGCAGTCGGGGTCGATCCTGAGATATGAGCGAAAGATGTCCGGAAAGTTGACCTTGTAGTTGTTGAGAAGAAGATATAACAACGTGTTGGTTTTCGGAATATCTCTGCGATCAGCAAGATAACGTTGCGAGTACAGTTGAGCCATGGATTCAAGGTAGGTTTCTGCTGGGGTCAGCTCATCGTCATCGCTATCAGATGAGGAAGACGACGAGGAAGAGCTCCAGCCTGAGGACGAAGAGCTCGAGGACGAGGATGAAGAATCATCAGAATCATAGCCATCATCAGCCCAAGCTTGGGCCTCGGCATTTGCGATGAGATCGACTAGAAAGGCCTGGTAGAGAGCATCAACAGCCTGTTGGCGAGCTGTTCGAGTGGGCATTGTGGAAGGATGCAGTGATGGCATTGCGATAACCTGCCTGCTTTAAGAGGGCATCGATAATACGCGGCACGCGGATGTGCCACATGACCGTATATTTTTGATCTCCACTTAGCGACCCATGTGCCGAGGCTGCCGAAATCTCATTTCATGCCATTTCGCAGTTAGGATCAGAATTGAATTTTCATTTCGAGCTCTCGAGGATGTGAAATAGAAAGTGAAATAGAAGTGAAATGAGGTCGAAATCTGAGGTTTGAAGATCCCTATTATCCCAGTTTCAGTGAACAAGGGAACTATCATGGAGCGGCGGTGGAGATTGAGCATTTGATGTATGAAGCTAACTTGAACTTTCATCAAGTGCTTGATGATTTCGCATCCATGGATCAGGTGGCAGTCGACACGTGCCATATAAAGCTGCTTCAGTTCTCTTGGTGTTAGCCTTCCCGTCATGTCTTCAATGCCCATAATCCGATGTCCACAATAGCGTGCGGTGCGTGCCTTTGCTTTGTAGTGATCTTCGAAAATATTCTGGGTGTCCGTTCTGATGTTGATTCCTACGTATTTCTCATCTGTCTTGATGGAGAGCTGTGTAGTGCCAAGATGGAATGTGGGAGGCGGCAAGAGCATAGGTCCAAAGATCAAGATGATTGTTTTGATCAAATTGACGTGGACAAAGTTCACAGCGCACCAGCGTTCCAAAGTGGATAATTTCACACGGAGACCACGGGCAGAGAGAGAGACGATGAGTAGGTCATTAGCCTGAGCGAGCAGAGAGATCCGAACTCCAGCCAGGAACACGTCTTCAAAGTCGGGCATTAATATCAAGTCAGAGGGGAAAATATTCCACAGGATTGGCGAAGCGGGGTCTCCTGTAAGGAGGCCAATGAGCGCCTTGAACTGTGCGGATTCCATGTTTGACATAGTAAGCCATTCGGTCATACAATATGCGCAGCCAGTCGAAGATTTTTCCACCCATTCCCAGTCGGAATAACTTCAACCAAAGTGTAGGTTGATCCGTTGAGGGGAAGGCGTTGGTGAAGTCGACACAGGCAATGTAGAGGGTGTGGCCATTAGCTCTTGCCCACTCCTTGAGACAACGGAGAATGAACGGGTTATTGTTAGTTCGAAAACCCGGCCTAAATCTGTTTTGAGCCGGAGGGATTATACCTCTTGCTTCTGCCCAATCGAACAAGCGCCAATGGATCAGGATGGTCATAGCCTTCAGAAAGCAACTTTCGAGCGCTATGAGCCTGTAGCTGTCTGGGTTATCGTGCGGTTTCATCCGTTCGAGGATACCTATGAGCGCAGTCATGAACCAGATAGACGGGCCCCCATCATCCTCTTGACCATGGCCCCTTCCGCGACCTTCTGCAATATCCCGCTCTCGACGACGTTCGACCCGAATCTTGAGCGATCTCTTGTGTCTCTTGATTGGGTCTTGAATTCCAGGGTCTGTACCACCGATTCAGTCGTATCTGGCCGTCTTTGTCTTCCATACCACGATCGGTTCCGTCTGCTCCCTCCGTGTGCATTTGTCTGTCTCTGCTGCGCTATCCTTTGATCTCGTTCTGGGTCGCGATTGGTTCCATCTTTGCTCCAGCTCTTTCAGCACTGCTTGCTTCTCCTTATCATCTGGTGTCGTCGATTTCTCGGCATCTCCCCCAGGTATGTGGCTTTCTCGCCGCATCCTGGGGTATTATAATGTTTGCAGTTCCTGTTGCCCATCCTTCCTCAAGTGCCCCCCCATGGGGACGGACGCCGTTGATGCACATGCACATTCACGTACGTACACTTGTTGCTATCTTTGGGCCTAGTCTGACTAACTTTGTCCCAGATTGTGGACTGACCGTCAGCAGTGCCGAGTGCAAAGAAAGGGTTTGTATCCAAGACGGTGTTGTCGACGGCATCCCATACCTTCAATCCCTCTCGTTGTAGAGCCGAAAGATGATCGATTCTTTCACAGAAATCTACTGTATGCCAAGATTTTCCTCGCCATATTTCCCCTCGTCAATGCCTCACTAGTCGTCCAGGAATTGATGCAGACAGATTTGCACCGTGTCTAGTGTTGCCGCAACTCAAGTCGATCAAATTCGACTTAACTCATTTGCTGACCCACCCTTGCATATTTCTCTGAATATTAGACCTGTCAAACATAGCATCGTGATGCCTCTCTACCATATATCAACCATTTCCGGTGACATCACTTTGTCATCGGGTAGTACGTGATTTATTGCTCCCGAAGTCGCGACTCGGCAAGTCGAGTCGAATTACGTTAATTTCCATGTTTCTCCACGGTCAATCATTATTTCGCTAAATGCCGTGTGGACATGATGGACCTATTGTAACTCCACTTCCTGACCCCCTAATACCCCAGAATTGATGTGATTCTCGGACACTAAGCACGTTAAGTCGAATTCGCGCGACTCGAGTCACGGCAACACTAACCGTGTCATCCATACACAATGTCTTACTCCTAATTTTTTGGTCAGTATTTCGTCTACCAAACCTTGAGAGCTCTCAAGTCGATTCACGGCGCAGATATTATTCACCGGGATCTCAAGCCCGCCAACCTCTTACTTAACGCCAACTGCGACCTAAAAGTCTGCGATTTCGGCTTGGCGAGGAGCTTCAAGAGTAGCGCTACTGGCAGTGAAGAAGGGGGCTTTATGACGGGATACGTGGCGACTCGGTGGTATCGTGCCCCTGATATCATGCTGTCTTTTAAGATGTATAGCAAGGTGCGATCATGATACAGTGCGCGGCATCACATCACGCCTCCGGATTTGGCAGTAAACAGCCAACAACATTGCAAACGTTTCTACATTTTTCCGTCACTAGTAGTTAAGTAGAAAACACATTTAATGAGCTCTAGTATACCTAAAGTACCCGTGGTGTGGTCCTCAAAGTGAACAAAGAACATTTTATTTTTGAGCCGCCGAAAAAATGAAACAGCCCCTATTGATGCCATCAATTTCCTTTTTGGGTAGGGTTATCGCCAGCCGCTGTCGCTCGGGCGATAATTTTGGGGTCCGAATGGATATTGGCGGGAATACGGCGATGGGAACTGTATGTTTTGACGGCATATGCAGCTTGTCGGATGTTTAAACCCACTCTAAGGCCAGCTCAAAGTCAAACCTCCGTGCAATCAAGCAGCCGACGCTCACGTACCTATATGCATCCATATACCTGTAACAATGTTGAAAATAGCGACGAATATTGTCAGTGGAGACGAGGTCAAGGCACTCTGGCACAAGTTGTTGTGCGCGAGCAAATGTCCCATCCGTGAACTCACGGAAACCTAGAAATAGGTATTGAGTAATGAATACCGGCTGAGCGAGAAAACCCACGGCGCTTTAATTGACTCCAAACCATCTCGATTGGATTCAATTCGCAATGGAATTTCGGAAGAAACAGGCACTTGTGCCCTGCCTTCTCTATGATAAGCTGCAGCAATGGTTTTTCCGTCAGGAAGTCAGTTTGAAGGGACATGATCTGTTGCATGCAACAGTCCGATGGACGGTCAAGGTCCGCATCTTCCATCTCTGAAACCCCACGGCCCAAACCTGCAAGCCCACCGCTTTCTGCCTCCTCTTGTTGTGATTTTGCGTCCTTCAAAGCCTTCTCGCGAGCAGCTTGCGACAATTTACATGTGGAACAAACACCGACCAGTTTTTTCCCAGGATGCTCGACCTCGAATTGTCGGAGTATCCCTCGTTCCCGCAGGACCTGCTCCATGCCTTTTGGCTGGCCAGCAAGCGAAATCCCATCAGAATTAACCCCGGTATAATCCTCGGGGAAAACCATCGCCTGAGGTTGACCTGTCGAAGGGATGATGGTGTCGCGCATCCGCGGTTGCTTCCCCCCGGGACCGCGATTCATTTTGTGCGCCAGAAGGGCATCAGATGCATATGCTTCATGAGCTGAAGAGCAGTCGAAGACAAAAACCGCAACACCGTTGGGATATTTGACGTTGAATATCTTGATCACATCCTTGACCTGCACAACATTGAAAATTATTCGGCATAGATTGAGAAGACACACCTGAGCAATCAATTGAGGCATATCCCACCACGGATCGTGTTTTGCTCCAGGGTAGATAATGCGACGTCCATCGAAGCTGGGGATTTGATAGGCTGAAAAGGGTGCAGGTGGAGGGGGTGGAGTCCAGTCATTTTCGGCATAAGTGCGACCTTGTGCAGGAGTTTCATTGGCAGGTTTTTTTGCCGTCCCTTTACCCTTGCGTTTCTTTTCTGTTTGAGCGCTCTCGGTTGTCTCTGTAAAGAGTTCTGGGTCAATGATGAGGGGAGGTACTGAATCGTCCGGAGCAGCGGCCTGCTTCGACTTTCTCGCTCGCTTTGCAGGAGCAGGCGCAGTTGCGGTGTCAGGGTTCGAAGTCGAGGCAACAGTGGTCGGAGTGGGGTTAGCAGCGGCGTCTTTAGCAGCTGTGAGCGGGTTCGTCGAAGTGTTGGATGCTGGAGGACGAGGTTCTTTGGGAAGGGCTAGCTGTGCTTTGATTTCCTCGGCGTTCAAGACGAGTCTGCCGCCATGCTCAAAGATAAAATCCGAGATGTGGACGATTCGTCCCCGACTCTTTTGACGTAGAGGCTGCTCTCCCTCCCTCATCCACTCGAAATTCGCCATATCACCGGCGTGAACGCAGCATTCATCGTGCGATATCACGTAGTGTATTTTCTCACCAGGTTTGAGGACTGGTGCGATTTCTTCGAGGGTCTTCTCGTCATATTGGTAGCAGAATCTGGTTTGTTCTGCGTTGAGAAATCAGAAAAATAACAGATATTGAAACACGCACGGCAAAATCTGCAGCCATAAATATTCAATGAACTTATTCCTGCTTTCGACAACATCTTTTCTCTCATGCCCGTCGACGTACACTCCTTTCTGGACACGGCAAAGATTGAAGCCCATCTTTTTGAGCCAACGAACAGCTGTCGACTCGCTGATGGTCGCATTGATCTCGAGATGAGGAAGTAAAAAATCGTTGATGTATCGACGCATTTTTGCGGGCCTCATCTGAATATCGAGATGATGATTTGGATCTGTGTTCCAGACAAACAGGGTACGTACCGGCCCAAGGAACCCACCCTCGTCGACTTCAAGTGTCCCTTTTACCCACTCTTGAAGTGCGTCCCGAATGGCGGGGTTGTCGAGGAGAGACTCATGATGTGCCCCTGCACCTTGGTGTTTCTCCGGCAAGGTCCCATCGGCCAAAAGCTGTGCTGCCATCTCGCGGAGAACCCTGGCATAATACGAACCCTTTCCGCAGCGGTGAGAAATAGCCAGACTCGCCTCTTCAGAAGGGTGAGAAAGTGAAATCTTCTGCTTCAGCTTTGGGTGCAAAAGACGGCTCGTAGTTTTGACACTCGCAACAAGCTTGATCTTTTTGAGGGACAGCTCAAGAAGTTTGTCGTTGTATTGACTGAGAGCTTCGAGATCAAGAATGGAGCTGGCGGCTTTCTTGTTGCTGATCAGAACTTCCTTCTTCGAAAGTGCCTTTCTGTGCTGCTTGATGAGAAAGCGAATTTTTACGTGATTTCCCTTGACCGTAGTTTCCTTGAGTGCTCCGCGGGCAGTGGGTCCCAGGTTGTCGAGGACGGGGGTTGGTTCTGCTGAAGCCATGGCCGAGGCCGTGGCTGGAACACTGTCAACTCCAATAGGGGCTGGGGCAGTCTCGGCGGCAACATCTGGCATCTTCAAACCGTTTCAATTAATTCGGGGCTAAAAACCGAAAAAGAAAATTGAAACATACTAAACTATCTGTGTTACTTTCAACGCCGTCAAGTGGCGGAACAGTCTCGGTAGCAACGACTGGCATCTTTAAACCGTTGCAATTAATCCAGGTCAAAAAACCGAAAATGAAAAACAAAACATACTGGACTATCGGTGTTACTTCCAACGCCGTCAAGTTGAAATGGCGTGGACACATTGACAACAGTCTGCTTATTTTTTTAAAAGCTGAGCATGGGGAAAGGGAATTCAACAGAATTACCTCGGCCTGCAGGGTTTCACCCGGGGCTACAATATCTGCCTGGGTTTCAGGCTCAATTATCTAGGACCCAATGTAAATATGGATGGTTGATTTAATATGGTCTTTGTACCTCAATATCCGAGTCTGGTTCCTCGGACTCCTTTCGCTCTGCAAGAACGACTTTCCGCGGGTTAACCACGCACTGCATCAATGTGAATTTATTGAACATCGTGAATGTGACCCAAAACAAACATTAAAAATTGAGGCTACGCTCGACTGCATATTGGCGGCCTTGGCTTTCTTTGTTTTTCCCGTTTTCTCGCGCCACTCAGTACTGCGTGATTTTTCTGCTTTTCCGAGCTTGCGATGCGGGATTAAATCTGCATCCAAATTTTGTTTGCGCTTGGCCGGGATAACCTGCAGAATGGCATCAAAGGATAGAATAAAATGGAATGAAAAGAAATTGTACCGGCTTCTCGTGATCAGCACCTGCAGATGGTCCGACCTCGGTATCGGGCTCTGCATTTTCTGGCGGTACGTAGCTTGGATCCGTTGTCAATGACGGATCCAGCGGGAGAGTGACCGAAATAGTCTCGTTGCGTTTGACTGCTTCTCGCTGTAGAGCCGCGGCTTGCTTGCCACTTTTTTTAGGCATCTTCTACGAAGAGTCACTGATGTGTCGTCGGAGGAAGTGCTGTCGCCCTGTGGCAGTGATCGATTTGGTTCTGATTGTTAGAGTTTGCCTGGAGCGCCGAAGAGGTACACACAATTTTTTTGGCAATTTTGGCCGAAAAAGTGAAACACCGTGCGAAAAAATGAGATCTTGTGTCAAACACATTCTTTTGGCCAGTTTCCTGGCTGGAAAAATCAGAAATAAATTACAAAAATTTTCTCGGCATAGTTTGACAGGTGTCGGAGAGGTGGCGCTGCGCACTGTATGCGCTGCCTTATTTGGAATTACATATACCAAATCAATACCAAATAGCTATATATACAATTGTGACGTGGCACTTTTCGTCCAATGCTGATCAATGGAAAGTACAAACTCGTCAGGAAGATAGGGTCGGGATCCTTCGGTGTGTCGTTTTCACCCAGTTTATTGCCATCCAACGACAGTATTTCTTCCAGGCGACGTCTACCTCGGCGTAAATGCAATTTCCGGTGAAGAAGTTGCCATCAAGCTTGAGTCGGTAATTGCCAAATGCCCCCAACTCAGTCATGAGTCCGAGGTGTACCAGGCCTTCTCTGGTGGCGTGGGGATGCCCGTTAGGAGATGGTTTGGCACCGAGGGACTTCACCACGCGATGATCCTCGATATCCTAGGCCCATCCCTCGAAAACCTTTTCGACCTATGCAACCGCAAATTCAGTCTGAAGACTGTTCTCCTTCTCGCGGACCAACTTGTGAGTCAACTATACTCATGCGGGTTCTCGTCCACCATGTCTTACAGCCACAGCTTTTAAGGATCGAATACATCCACTCTCGTAACTTCATCCACCGCGACATCAAACCGGACAACTTCCTTATGGGCATAGGAAAGTCTGGTACCCTCGTTCACGCCATCGACTTTGGACTCGCACAAAGGTTCCGCGACCCCAGGACGCGCCTGCACATTCCATACCATCAGCAGAAGCCCATGACTGGGACTGCCCGGTATGCTTCCATCAACACACATTTGGGCACGGAACGGGCACGCAGAGATGACCTGGAGTCGCTCGCCTATATGCTCATATACTTCCTGCGAGGTAGCCTCCCATGGGAAGACCTCCGCGGCGACACACAGGAACAAATATACGACTACATCATGGTGAAGAAGATGACGACGGCTACAGACCTTCTCTGCCGTGATCTCTCTCATGAGTTCGGTGCCTTCCTCGACTACACGCGCCACCTTGGCTTCGAAGAGGAGCCGGACTACTCATACTGGCGTAGACAGTTCCGTGACTTGTTCATTCGCGAAGGGTACCAGCGTGACTCTCTCTTCGACTGGAGCAATTCCAATGGGTGACCCAATTATCTTTTGAGAAATTGGAAATGGACGTGGAATACTGTAGTGTGACGCTTCGGTGGCGAAGGGGACTCATCTTGAGCTCGAGCACTATCTGGTCGATCTTCTCTCGGGATTTCGATGTGATGGTCATGTCATCGACATACACAGGGATAATGATCCATTCGTCACCGCGCCCATACACCCAAACACTATGCTCACACGTAACCCGGGAGAAGTTCATAGTGGTCAGAGGCTCAGAGCCTTGTGCAGGGTTTGAACAAATAATCAGAGTTTAGAGTCCCATCGAAGCTCACCAAAAATGCGCGTCGGCAGCATCGAACACGGTCCCACTAGTTTTCCGGTGCCATCTTATACTCTGAATGTGCAACATCATCTCCTGGGAAAGGCCAAAAAAAAATCCGATCGATCTCATTAGATTCGAAATCAGCTGTAATTCATGTCGGAAAAAACCCAAATCGGTTGGAAAGGCGTAGAGGGTGCGGGTACGAACGGGCCGGTTGGGATTTGGAACGTAGATGGAAGAATACCTACGAACTGGATGTGCCAGATTTTGTCCGAACCGGCTGTAGCCCTGGATGCCGTAAGCTTCCAAAACAGGTAATTTTCCCTTTCCCACGAAGTCAAAAGGCTCAAATTTTTCCTCCTGACCGATTTTCGCGTTTTCTCGAGCAGAATTATGCTGGTTTGCGTCGCCGCCAGCCATCTCATACAAATTTAGCACCCCAAAAATCCGACCGGCCTGCTTTCTCGCCAGGATTTTGTCCGAACCAGGACCTAGCTGGTCGTCGTCGGACCCCTCATTTTTGTCCAAATGGGACCTAGGTTTGGGGCCTAAATGCCCGAGATTTTGTCTGAACCCGGACCTGGCCTGGAAAAGGATATTCAGAGGTCCTGGTCTCACTCCCCACCTCTCCCCTATGGAAAGCGAGAGCACCACACTCGTTTGATGGCCGGTGAAGGCCCAATATGGTGGGCGGACTGATGTCACCCGCGTTCCTGACAGCGCGACGGGACAACCCGCCGCTATTTATTTTGGTAAGTACGGCCACACGGGGAAGCGGTGCTCAACACCCCTCTCCGGCGCTCTTATACAGCTTATAATTACTGTTCCTGCGCATAGTAGAGGAGGTGTTTTTCTAAGGAGCTTCATTCCAAACCCAAATATCTACCCTGTGCGTTTAATAAAAAGCTGCAGAGTTCGTGTCTCCCCTGTGTTATGTCACGGTATTTGTTGGCTGATGAACATAGAGGTCTGTGAATGATTCACCCATCCATAATCCATGTTCAACCCGATGGCACCATACATAGCAATGTTTCTGAAATATCACAGTAAATCGAACGTGGTACAAAAAAAACAAATGAAAAAAGAGAGGCACCAACATCCTCCTTCGACCAGGCAATGTCCGTCGTTGTTGCTCTGTGTCCAGGCGAAACTGGTGGTCCAGCGCTTGGCGGGGTAGCGTCGCCTCCCCTAGGTGCTAGTGAAATATTGTGCTGTTGTTGGGGTGTCAATGAGGTGGCTTCGAGGATGCCCTGTTCGTGTGCTGAGCGACCAGGCTGGGCGATCATATTTCAGAAGACAGGAGGCTCCATGCTACTAGCTAGCCTTTTATAACATACTTACACAATACATTCGGCCCTTGCCGAACTCCGGTTCGCCGTGTACACAAATTGATTGACTTTTTTTTTTTTTTTTTTTTTTTTTTTTTTTTTTGGAGCGTTTGGGCTAATGAAATTCAGTCTGCAGAAGCATTCCAAAGGTCATCGGCTGGGTCTACCAGATAAATCTAGTTAATGCCGGGGAAGTTGTCCAGGGAGGAAATGCCATTACGCACAAGTACCATAGTGTGGGACTCCAGCCGTAATAAATTTATCCTATCCCATTTCTTGGATCATTCAATGTCAATGGCTGTATACCCACTAAAACCCCCACTGTGTAAGTCCAATCGTCCGGCAGAGCAGCTTCGTTCATTAGTAGACCACTCCATGTTCTTAGGACAAGATCTTTATTCAGCGCAAGATTACCAAATTTCATTTTATTGGTGAGGATTCGATCTCGTCCTAGTGCGGAATTCACAGATTTCAGCCATCGGTTGTGAATCTCAACATCTGTAATGTTACGGTGTGGGTTCTTTAGAACCTTATCATTCCGGATGTTCCAGATTGTGTGCCAGGCTGTGGATACCAGAATGGCAAATAATCGTCCCATAGCAGGGATCAATTTCCCATTTGAGTGTTTAAATTTAACTAGGTTGCAACCCAAGATAAGTCCCCAGCTGAGGGGGGGCCAGTTTGAATATTTCATGGCCCAGAGGTCCTCGGTCAGTTGCCAAATTAATTTTGCCCCTGAGGCATCACACTCCATCGCAATGTGTTCAAGGCTCTCCGGGACACCACATGTCGGGCAGACTGCAATAGCTTCAAGATTGTCAATGTGTGTCCAGAAGTCACCAACTCTGAAAATGTTGTGAATCGACTTCCAAAATAATTCACGGTGAAGTCGTCTCAGATTTGTGGAACGTATAGATTTCCAAATCATTTCGTCGATAGGAGTGTAATCAGAGACTTCATGCACAGAGCACCGGATACGATCTAAGTTGATAAATGTTGCCTTCCTGAACGGCTCTGAGTGTCTGCCCTTAATGACTTTTGTAAAGATTCGCTGTGAGCCTTGTGAGATTAGAATACCCGGGCAGCTGAACATCAAATCGATTTGGGTATCAACCTCCAGTGGAGGGTATGAATGAATGCCTGTGGTTACAGGGAAAGTAATCATTGTCTGCTTGAACTGTGTCCGTGCAACACGCTCATTCAGCGCTGCAAATACTGCTTTGAAGAGCAGGAAACTTGGGTCTAACATGTCATTTTCAGATTTTGTTCTCTCTTTAATCAAAGTTTTGAGCAGAAAGTCGGATGAAGAGCCCCCAATATCCCTGATCTGAAGTTGATTTTTATGGTTGGATTGTCAAATGTGAGGTTCACAGTTGCATCCTCATTGAGCTCATCAGAAACAATTTTGAATCTTGCCATAATTTGAGGATCATACTGACCAGCACGCAGGACCTTGATATGTATAAAGACTGTTATTTGATCAGGGACTGGCTCCAATCGGAGTTGTCGTCGTGCCGGAATCTCCTTCATTGAATCATCCCCAGCGAAGATCCGCCAGCCCTTCTTGGTGCTGGCTAATCTGAAGTTTGGATCATAGGTCATTGGTTTATCAATTTCTATCTCTCCTTGGTTAGCTTCCAATTCGTCTGCTGTCAGTTTAAGCTCGTCGCAAAGGTCAGCCGTTGGAGCTAGCGGATTCCACTTTGGCATTATACAGTCTATCAATGTCTGGGCGGTCTCAATGCATTTGCCAGGGTGTACACAATCAAGTTCATTTCGATCTCTGTTGCAAGACGGGCATCCACAGTTTTTACGGGCAATGCCACTACTAGGGTTGATTGTGTGTGGCCGTCTTGCCACCGTAGTTTTCCTCGTAGCTATTATGAGGGCGTCTTTGACCGTCCGAACCTCATGTTGGTTTCTGAGGCAAATTGCTGCATCTCGAAGGCAGGTATTTTTATAAGCTGGTTGGCAGATAGCAGGGTGCTTCCACATCGGCATCTCCAGTTGGACATCACGGTCAATTGAGAGTGCTGTAAATTTGAGGTTGAACTCCTGGGCTACAGATATCATACCCTTCAGGTCGTCAGGTATCCTGTCTGATCTGGGGATGGGGAAATGAATGTCATTTAAGAAGATATTGAGGATTTGACCTGGCCTGATATTTAGGTAGCTAGTCTCCAGGTATTTTCTGAGAATGAAGTCGACAAAATAGCACCACAATGGTCGGTCGTCTCGTTGGATGAGATAGCATTGAAGATTCCAAAGATGAATCGCTTTGTTCCGAGAGGAGATATCCAGAATTCCTTTCCCTCCTTGATCAACTGGGAGGATCATTGTCTCCAGTGATACTCTGGCTGTTTTTCCGTCCCACAAGAAGGACCGTATCAATTTTTCAAGTGTGTCCTCAATGTCCTTTGGCATCCCTTGAACTCGGGTCAGGTATTGTGTTCGACCTCCAATTACCATACTAATGATGTGACGCTTCCCTTCCAGAGTCGGGTGTGTTGCTTGCCAGCGCATGAGATCGGTATTAATTTTTTCTAGGACAGAAGGCCATGGTATGGTATAAGGGATGTTATTGCCGATCCATGCACCTAGCATGCGGCAGCTCTCGCCATCAGGCACAAATTTAATAGTTGGGTCGATGTCACCAATGGGGGAGTGACTGTTGATTCGTCTTTCTCCTATGACTTTCTGCCGATAGGAGGACCTCCCAAAAGGAAGGAGCACTGTTTTATGCTCATTGAATTTTGCAGTGGATGCAGCACACCAGAGGCGTAGAATGCTCCACAGAGTCTCCATGGAGTCAGTGGATTTCAGGTAGATTGTGGTGTCATCAGCGAAAAGTGATACCACTAAAGTCTTATTTGTTCCAGGAATGACTACTCCCTCAAGATCAGATTTCCGCAGTAGGCATGCAAGCGGTTCAATAGCCAGATTGAATAATAAGCAGGATAGGGGGTCCCCTTGCCTCACACCCCTGGTAACAACATATGGATCACTGAGTTCGCCATTGATCATCACTATAGTTTTGGCGTCAGTGTACAGACTTTGGATTATCTTTGAAAATTTAGGAGGGAATCGCATATGGTCTAGGACACGGAGAAGGTAATCATGATTAATTCGATCGTAAGCCTTCTCTTGGTCAAGGGCAATAAGTATACCGTCTTCTTCTGCAACTTCAGCATAGTTCAGCAGAAATTTCGCTAATTTGACCTGGTCTTCAATTTTCCGCCCTTTCATGAAGCCCGCTTGGTCCAGTTTTATCAAAGAAGGGGCAACATTCATTAGTCGAATAGAATAAGCCTTTGTCATAAGCTTGTAGTCTGTGTTCAACAGCGTAATTGGCCTGTAGTTGCTAACTTTTATGGCTAGGATCACGGGCCGCAATTGGGGCAGTATAGCGATCACGCGTCACGCCCCCTCGAATTGAAAGTGGGTCGGGTCCAGCTTCCATTCCATATCAATATGGAATGGAAGTGAAGTTCCTCCCACGTCCGAGGGAATGACAGGTATGGAATGGAGCTCCTACGAGCTAACTACACCGCCAATGGTCACACACGTGGTCACAGCCTGGACTTGACGTGCGCCAGGACCCCGGATAATAGGCGTGAAGGCCTGGTCCCCGGATGCCCAAATCCGCCGATTTTTGTCCGGACAAGAAAATCCCGGATCCCAATTTTTTTGTCCGGACAGGACCTAGCATCCGCCAAAATTTCCAAATTTCGCGTTTTTCGTGTTTTTCGCGTTTTTCGCGTTTTTCTCGCGTTTTTTTTGGGCTTATGTACTATGTCTGGGGAGAGAACGTGAAATTCAAGTTTTTCAAGTTGCAAAAAAAGCGAAAAATGAGAGAAAAAGGGAGGGAGTATCAGAAAATCAAAGAGCTCACCTGACCGCGAAATCGGAGTCCCAACCGTCCCGTAGTCTGCCCTAGACAAATCACAAAACTTGAATTAACTTGAATCTCGGCTCCGCGTGGATTGTTCCGAGAATTCAAGTACTAAGTGCCACCGGCCCGGATGGCCTAAGTCTCAGCCAATCAAATTCAAGATGTTTGTGTTGTCAGCGGGCGCCTGTTTCAGCCCGCTGTTGCCGCAACAAGCGCTGTCTCGTCGCTTCTCGATTTCTGCGCTCTCTGGTGCTCTCTATTTCTGTACTTGTATGGAAGGCACCGCTTTTCTATCGCACTCGCTCCCGCCCGCTTAGTTCGCCGTCTGAGCTTCAAAACCAGGTACAATATGAAGTAAATAAATTGCTCTGAAACTACTAGCGTGAACACGATCAGCTTCCGCGGGTCTGCGCTGCATTCTCCCGTTGCAAAGTGCGTTCCTCCCTCTCGCGTGCCCGGTTTTTCTTCAAAGGGGGATGCCCGCATATACACCACTTTTTGCCGCCCGAACCCCGACAGTTGTGCCGCTTCGGACAAACAGCCTCCACACACAGGGCACAGCGTCTCGTTACTTTTGCCTTCTGAGTTGCAGGACCTGGTGTAGGTGTGGAGGCACCAGGCAGCAATGTCTGTTGCACGACGACAGGCCGGATGAATTGAGGTGCAGCCAACTGCGCAGGCTGTGGGGCCGGCTGTGGAGTAAATTGCACAGAGGGCAACATTGACTCCGCAGTCTCGTTTACCTCATCGCTCTGCATGGACGACTCGCCAGATTCCAATTCAGGGATCTGGGAGTCACCAACATCTTCTCCATCTTCTTCCTCGGCCATCGGATTGAAAGAAGTTGGAACATTGTCGCCTGCGACAGATAAAATCAGCGCAGATTTTGGAAGAAAAGAAGACGAGTCAAACCTGCAATAGAGAGGTCCACTTCGCCGTCGGGAACAGCTTCGGGTAACGGAATCGCAGGTAGAGCATTAGTATAATTATCGTCCGAATTGAGAATGTCGAGAAGCGGCTTCCGCGCAGTGAAATTGATACCGGTGGACAGTGTGGAACGTTCCGATTTCCAGAGAATGGTCTTTTTATGGTGCGCTTCAAGTTGTTGAGGTAGTTTGTAGTAAATTCGGAGGTTGGAGTCGGTTACTGAGCGTGATTGGGCGTCCACGAGTTCGTTCCAAAATTGTGCAAGCTTGAGGAAGTCGATGTTCTTCCAGTGCTCGTGGGGTGGATAAACCTTGGCACCCTTTCTGAATTTTGCGTGGTTAATATGTGCCTTGAAAGTGATGTATTCCTGGTGCGTATGCACTGGAACCACCGCCGCAAGAGTCCGCTGACGAAGTTGGAGGTAGCGGTACCGGTTTATGGACTTGGTACAGAGGCGCGTCATGACATGCACTGGTGTATCACGATGGTGAGGTAGACCAGTGATGTGTGGGCGAGGAAGTGTAGTGATTTTGAGATTTTCAGCAAGTGATTTGGCGATAGGGAGGATGCCAATGGTTTCGGAAGTGGCGATCCGAGTCGGGAGCACACGGGGAAGAGGGAAGGAGGGCTTGCAGCCGACTTCAATAGCAAGTTCGACGATCTCGTCCCTGATCCAAAGTGCATAATGGCCGCGATACTTTTTGCCCGTGCGGTTATGAAACCCGACCTGGCAAGCGTCAGAAGACTGAACAGGATCGAAAAAAATGAACAGAATACCCTCATGTTTCGACGCAAAATCCAGTTAATTAAAATGCACTCTGCCAATTCTGGAGAAGCTCGCAGGGAGCCAAAAATGCGACGAACGACCATATGGAATCCACCCTCGAGCGAGTTCGTTCCTCGCACGGTGCGGTAGACGTTGAGCCCATCACGGTCCTTTCCCATTAGATAGTAAAGGGGGATACCAGGAGGATCCGAGAGGTACCCCTCTCGCGCGGTTTGAAGGAGATGTTGGACCATTTCTTTGGCTTCATCTGAGAAGAAGGGGCCGTTGCTTTTCTTCGTTGAGCACTGGATGTCCTGGTATGCGTTGAACAATTTATCGAGTCGGCCCAATAGCACGGTGCGTTCCGGAATATAGCGGCGGATACGGCGGTTAAGAGTCGAAGACTTTGCGCGCTTGTAATACTCCCAGTCACCTCCGTTCTTCTCGATGACAGCTCGGACAGCACATTCGTCCGAATGATCCCGGACAAAGATGGCCTCGCTGAAGTCGTGGGCAAATGCTTTGAATGCCGAATGTTTTTTTGACAAGAGGCGGAGCAGTCGGTCCATGTCGTCATTTACGATATTTGTAAGTTGACACTAACCTGGAATGTATGGTCCCCTGCCGCCACGGTCAATGGCAATGATGCAATAAATCGTTCGATGAAGATGCGATACGCAGAAACATTATCTGTGAAGAGTGCCTTCAGATAAGGGACAGACGGTGGAGACCCTGCATATCCTTGTGGGTCATCAAATGCAGAAAATGACTGAACGTTGGTCCGGCCATAGAAATCTGCGGCAGAAAGGTACATCAGCTCCCCGTCTGCATGATATCGGTGCTGGATCTCGGAAACTAGTTCAGAAAACGGAGCAGGACCGAAGCGTGTGGCAAATGTATTTGACATTTGCGCCATCATGAGCTTTGAAATGGCACCGCGTGCGGATATATATGCTGCATAAATGTGAGCGACTCGATAGATGTATTTTGGAAAGACAGATACCTGGGAATGCCACCTGTACAAACCGCGGAAGCTGCGCAATAATATGGGGATCGGTACCCTGGTGGTTGGTTCCACATCACGATGAATCTTTCCGTCGGTCATCGCAAATAAACCGATTTGTGAGAAGGAAAAAATCAGCTGGCATTGAACGAACTCGGCGAGCGATAGGATTGTCATTGAAGCCTTGGCGAAAAAAATAATTAAAACAGGTGTGCGACTGAACATGGGACAGACCTTTGCGAG
>JARGXW010000588.1:0-86825 GCA_029204085.1 Mycena sp. CBHHK59/15
AACTAACGAGGTCACTGACCTCCGCAATGTCAACGAGGTTGTTGTACGAGGTGATGGGCTGGATATATAATGCCTCATGAGAGACCTCAGCAACTTCTACGCAGGAAGTTAGAGCAGCAATATGGCTCAATTAACTTTCAATTGCAGGCGCATAAACTCCATGAGTACATCCTGCAGGCAAAGCAGAAGCGGTACCCAGGCACGTCAGGGTGGACACACACCGACGAGCTTGGATTCAATGTCATGGACGATGACCGGGAAGCATGGAAGAATTTTGCCAAGACTCATCAGCACTTTAAGCCTTTTGCGACGTGCGGATGGATTCATTAAAACAGTGGATGAGATTATTCCCTCGCTTGCCCATGGGCGTTACATCTTCCATGGTGGGGCCACACAGCCTGCGGACTCCACCCCTGTTCCCCCGGAGCAGTCCCAGGATGACGACGACGAACAGCCCTTCCGACCCCTCTCAGCTGTTTGGACTGGTCCCAATCCAACTATGGCGAGTCCCAGCCTCCCAACCTTGTCATTCCCACGTTGCCACCCTCAGCCTTCTCAATCCACTGTCGCTCATGATGTTCCCGCCACTGTCCCTGCCACACCGGCTTCCACTTTGAAGGGCATGCCATCTGACGACGTTGAGGCTCGTTGGAGCAACAAGTGCACCAGGACCACAGGTCCCGAATCAATCCTCGCCCTTGGTCGCTCTGTCGAGGGCATCAGGAAGGTGATGGCGGCAGTTTTTGCACCGCAGAAATCGTCTGCCATGTCTCCTACGAAAAAAGTCGAGGTGGCTCGTAAATGGCCTTGGACAATATGAAGAATGGTTATCTTTCGTCAGAGGAGCGTACACGCCTCAACATTTTGTTTGTTGGAATACCACGGCGGCAGATGCTTACATTGCCAATGATGACACTTTCTTGCGTGTGGACACTGCACGTGAGCTTCTGAACCCGACCCCGATGTTCTAACTACAACTAGTGTACCATGGGCTCGACAATGCCCAGTGCACTTCTGCGCATGACCTTTCCAAGGTTTGAGCACACACATCTCACCCCTTCTCGGTTGATGTCGTTCTCTTACAGCTCAGCCTCGAGGACTGCCTCATCACACTTTACTGAGGCTTCTGTGTGCCGAGAACCAGAATAGCCAATCCATTGGGAATTACAAGTCAAGCAGAGTACCGTCACCACTGTCTGGGAGTATTGCACCAGAACTGGAAGCCGTCAAAGCACAACAAGTGAGTCACCCATTCACATGTGCACTTGCGACACGCACTGCCTTCCATTTGGTCATGATAGAGTTCGCCGTCTTCGGTCCACCGGCTTGGGGTGGCCAGTTCTTGGCCATATACACTGCAGCTTCATTCATGACTGTTTTGTCAAAATTCCCCCCGTCGCCGACACGACTCTTCTGGTCATGGAGGAATTGGAGGGCATGGGTAAAGTCCTCAGGATGGGTGTCCAGTCGGCCGCGTTCTTATTGGGCATTTTGGGGCTTCAACGGGCACCGGGGACGCGACACGACAAGCAGAGAACGAGAGAAAAAGCAGGGATCACTAATTGGTCACTATGTTATGTCACCCATCAAATCCAGATCCAAATGTGCAGCCGGAGTTAGGTTCGTAATCAGCCTTTATAGTAATCTGAAGTGATCTTCTGAAGACAGTCGTTCAGGATCACTATACACGGCGGATAATCCGCTGTCATGTTGCATATGGCAAGCATCAGTCACTGCACGCGTCACTGCGTGGTCACTTGCACTGTCATGTTACAATGATTGTTACTCTGATCGCCGGATCCCGTCTTGTGTCACAATAAGTAATGGGTTAAGTGCCGAAAATGGCTTCCGCATCTTTGCTGGGGACGATTCAATGCATGAGATTGCTGCAAGACGACAAGGCCAACTTGAACACCCCCAAATTTAACAACCACTTTTGTGCATATCAAGGTCATGCAGACTGGTCAGTATGACCCTCAAATTATGGCAAGATTCAAAATTGTTTCAGATGACTTCGAGGAAGACACAACTGTACATCTCACATTTGACAACCCAACGATAAAAATGAACTTTAAATCCGGAATATTGGGAGCTGCACTCTCCTTGTTCCAGAAAATTCCAAATAATGCCCCATTACTGCTATGCTCCCCATCCGACTTTTTGCTCAAAACACTGATTAAGGAGCGAACAAAATCTGAAAATAACATGTTAGACCCTAATTTCCCCCTCTTTAAAGCGGTTTTTGCAGTGCTGAACGAGTGGTTGCACGAACACAATTCAAGCAAACAACAGACACTTTCCTGTCACCTTAAATTTGGACACTGATATATGCCCTCCACTCGAGGTTGATACCCAAATTGATTTAATGTTCAGCTGTCCTGGAATTCTAATCTCACAAGGCTCACAACGGATCTTTACAAAAATTATCAAAGGCAACCACTCTGAACCTTTTAGAAAGGCAACTTTCATCAACCTAGACCGCATCCGATGCTCCATATATGAAATTTCTGAGTACGCTCCAACAGACGAAATGATTTGGAACTCTATACGTTCCACAAATTTGAGACGAACCCACCGTGAATTATTCTGGAAGTCGATTCACAACATTTTCAGAGTAGGTGACTTTTGGACACACATGAATAATCTTGAAGAATTTTCTGTTTGTCACACATGTGGCATCCCCGAAAACCTTGAGCACATAGCAATGGAGTGTGATGCATCGGGCGCAAAATTAATTTGGGGACTGACCAAGAAACTCTGGGCCACGAAATACTCCATGTGCCCTCCCTCAGCTGGGCCTTGTCCTCGGTTGTAACCTTGTTAAATTCAAACACTCAAATGGGAAAATTATCCCTGCTATGGGACGATTATTTGCCATTCTGGTATCTACAGCCTGGCACACGATCTGGAAGATCCGGAACGATAAGGTTCTGAAGAACCCACACCGTAACATTACAGACATTGAGATTCACAACAGATGGCTGAAATCCGTGAATTCAGCACTGGGACGAGATCGAATCCTCACCAATAAAATGAAATTTGGTAATCTTACGCTGAAAAAAGATCTTGTCCTAAGAACATGGAGTGGTCTACTAATGAACGAAGCTGCTCTGCCGGACGATTGGACTTACACAGTGGGGGTTTTAGTGGGTATACAGCCATTGAAATTGAATGACTCAAGAAATGGGATAGGATAAATTTACTAGGCTGGAGTCCCACACTCTGGTAATTGTGCGTAATGGCATTTCCTCCCTGGACAACTTTCCCGGCATTAACTAGAACTTTCTAGTAGACCCAGCGGATGACTTTTTGAATGCTTCTGCAGACTGAATTTCATTATCCCAAACACTCCAAAAAAAAAAAACAAAAAAAAAATTAGTAATGGGTAATTATTAGTTTTGGTATGTGGGACGCAGCAGGTGATCAGGGGCGGATCTTTCGGCCCGCTTGCCGACGATGCTTATCATACGTCGTTGCTTTCAGTGTTCGCTCTCGCCACCATGCCACCCAACCCGTCCCAAAACAAGAAGGACTACAGGCTCTGTCTCTGTATATCCAGTGACTGTAAAGGTCAAAAATGGGAGGGGAACGACGGCTCGATCAATGACGGCAAATGGTGTCACCAAAGTACTGAGGCCAAGTCTGCCGGTGACCCGGCGAACAGTGACGACGACGTCCAACAGAGTGTTGGATCTCGTGACTCCACCGACGAGAGTGACGGGGCAAGCGCGGGCTCATTCATTGAGGACGATGAGGGAGCTGCAGGCTACGACGAGCAAGCTTTCCGGAGCGAGTATGCCAGTGATCACGAGGCTTCTTTTGTGACGACCTCCTACAATATGGATCTCGAGGCCGAAATATTCGGGGACGACTCGGACTAGTTATCTTATTCAATTTATCCCTTACCTTACCTCGAATTCTTTTGCCGGCACTCGTTATTCAATTGTTTCTCATTGCTCGTAACACTGTGACAAAAGAAAGAAACCGGTGATCAGAGTAAGGATCATTTGCAACATGACAGTGCAAGTCACTGTATGGTGCCCGCGCAGTGACTGATGCTTCCCACATGCAACATGACAGCGGATTATCCGCTGTGATACTATAAAGGCTGGTAGGGCTGGGTATTATATCCAACCCCGGATGTAATTTACAGTATCAATTCAGGGGGGTCTGGTATCTTAAAAAGGGCTTGTAATTTACCGTAATTTACAGCGCTGCAGGCCCGAAATTTTTACCGTAATTTACAGTAAAAAATGGTTGTAAAGTTTGTAAAGTATGTAAATTACATGTAAATTTTACCATCCACCATCGTTCTTGCCCCAGGACGCACTGCTGGCAGTCCACTTTGCTTTCTGAGGAGCAGCTGGGGTGCTGCGGGCAGTGGAAGTGCCCGCAGTCGGCTTGGTCGCATTTTCAGGGGTTAGACGAGCCACAAGGGCAGGGGCTTCCAGGTTGACAAGTACCTCGATAGCGAGACGATGTGCATCAAATGAACGAACAATAACTGTCCCTTCCTGGGTATCCGAGTTGTCCTTGTCCTCCTCGAGAGCTGTATGACCGTATGGATCTGGATTATTGAATAAAGTGGCTTCAGATGGATTGGGAGCCATAGTTCTCGATATCACCGAAGTAGCTCCTGAAGGGTACGGCTTCTGCATTCTCCCAATACTTCGCTCCAAAGACCTCCTGGAGGCCTTCGCTGAGTTCAGCAGTTCCAAGTCCCTTTGACAAGTCAAGGAAGTCGTCGGCCAAGCCAAGTAGGAGATAATACTGCTCCTTATCCATGGGTGGAATGCCAGTGTGGGGGAAAAGGCATGAGTCGACCACTTAAATTTCAAATTTGTAGCAGAGTCATTGATGTGCAGCGGCCCGATCATCGCTCAGATCATAGATGGCAGTTCCGCCACTGGAAAGACTCGCCCAGAGCTTTTTGGACATATATAGCACTCCAGAAGCGACGACTGGCCTGTGCGAGTGCGCTGGAAGTTGGCTGGAAGATCCCAGAGGAATTTCAAGAAAATTACAAAAATTACATCCCAAACTGGAGGTCCCTGGTAAGAAATGTAAATTACATGTAATTTACATGTAATTTTTGGGTTGTAAATTACAGATCCATTTAATACCCAGCACTAAAGGCTGGATTTAACGAGTACAGGGCAGTACGATCTGCCTCGGAGTTTGAAATAAAAAGATTGCCGAGAATGCTGCGGAAATGAGCATCACAGATTTGCCTGATTTTATGGGCCATATACTGTCTAATAATTCATGCCAAAAAACGCACCCCGGGTATCTCGCAAAAAGGAACGCAGCTTGGTGCTGTTTGACAAAAAGTCACGACCCAATGGTGATGTAATAAAAATGATGTAACTTCCTTGGAAGTAATTTGAGACACACAACTTCCTGCTCAACCTCACAAAGTACTCAACTTGGACTTCTGTCTGTCCAGCTTCATTCACAATTTCAAAATGGCAGCCCGTGCACTCGGACGATCGCGACTCGGAGTTTCAATGGGGAACAATATTTTCCCACCTTTTCCGTCGTTTGGGACCTGACACTTCTTGCACCTGTCCCACATCCTTTGCCCTCTGTCGGTGATAGAATGGGACTCTCTCCTGACGACCTTGGGAAATGCAACAACCCTGGCTGCAACGTCGGCTGCGGGGCCTTTTATCTCAACGACGAGGATGCACTGAAACCTCTTCCGGCTGCCCGATGCCTCATCTGCAACTGTTACGGCGGACAGCACGTCAAGGTGGTGGTGAGGCTTCTTCCCTGTAATCGCTTATCTATCCGAGCTCACTCCTGGCAGTCCCTGTCTCCAGCCTCATCGGCATCGTCTGTACCGCCACCGGCATCCGTCCCGAAGGCTGTGCCGGCAACGACCAGCACTCTCCATGGCTCTCGCCCAGCGCCAGGACCTTTCCGAGCCCTTGCCGAGCAACGCCAAGTCAATATTCAAGGATCTCTGGGAACATCGGGACATCCGTTCCACCCAGCCAAGCAGGTGCGGACAGCCTCGTTATGCAGCAACGATCTTTGTTGTATTAACCTAGTAGTTTCAGTCTCAGGTCGAAGGCGATCTCAATCCGTACAATTCGAAGGCCAAGAAAAGGAAGCGCAAATCTTCCACGAATGCCGCCGAGAAGCCGGGCCCCAATGTTTCTGTGACCGCGGCAAAGAAGAATCTCAAGTTATATAACGTTACTCTCGTTGAAGGTACTAAAGTCGTTGCAGAGGGTCGATATAAAAAGCCAGGGCCAACCAAGTATGTCGCCTTCCTGATCCCTCTAAGCCATCGAGTCTTCATTTTGCTCTGCTCACTAGGCTTAACGACCTTGCCGATGAAGATTACATTCAGCCGGTCTCCATCGCAGATGATGCCACGCCCGAAGACATCGCCGCTGCCGTAAGTCAGGCCTTCACGCATGTCCCCGAAGTTGCGGAACACGGCTTCTGTGTCCTGCGTGTTGAGGCGCCCATGAAAAAGACCCGTGAAGGCTGGGTTGTCAAGAAGGGCACGTCGTACCTGCTCAAGCCAATTAAGGGCGGTAAGGTGATGGGGATCAATAACTGGCAGAGGTACGTGAATCTACTCCAAGTCCCGCGCTACCCTTATTATTCGTAATAGATCCTTGGCCAATAGCTTTGTCCGCGGTGCTGGCCGTGCTTTCAAGTCACTCATCTACATCGCTGTCAATTCCACTGGTCCAAACCTTCGTTTCAAGGGAGTCGTCGAGGACCCGAATGACCCCTTGACATCTGATTCGGAGTTGGGGTCAGGTGAAGAGGGAGGGACTGGAGCAAGCGACGAGGTGACTGATACAGTACGTCTCGATTGTACTTTGCCACATTGACATTATCTGACTTTGAAAAGTCTCACCGCGCAAAGAAACAAAGGTACACTTGTTAATTTTGGGCAGCATTCTACTGAGCGCGTTCCCTCCCCCCGGTGCAGAAGGATCCCTTGTTCACTCCAGAGGACGACAATGACGACGACAATGACGATGATACCCAGTCATCTCATTGCAAGGAGGAATCTCGTTTGTCAGACAGCAAGGAAAGTCTCGGCCGACTTCCACGGCCACTACATACATAATACTTATTTATTTCTTGAGCAGGATGACGACATGGTGTCGGACCATGAGGTAAAGCACATAGGTGAGAAGGGAAAAGGCAAAGCCTTCGAGCCTGAAGTACGTCTTTAACATTGGTATTCTCGTATTGCTCATGTCCTTGTCTTCCTAGGATGACGGTACATTATCCGAAACGGAGCCTCGGTTTCGAGAAGCAAACGGCAATGAAAAAGCCCATGCCTCCGAAGTAAGTGAGTGGGCAATATCGCTATAAGCACCCTGGGTGCCCCGAGTTCTCTGAGTCCGACAGTGATGAAGGTAGTCCGTCGCATTTTAATCTTACCGAATGACCTGACACCTCATCAGACTTGACGAATACAGAATCATTGCCGTCTGACTGGACCACTAACATGGCAGAAGGTCCAGCCATCGGCACGCGGAGGAGAATGAGACATCCTGTTATCGTCTGTAAGTAATTCCTGCCTTTTGTCTGCTAGCAATTATTTCAAACAAAACTTTGTATAGCATCCTGTGATGAGGCTCCTCCCAAGACGTCTTCGGCTAGGACGCGGGTGCGACGTCGTAAGGAAGCCAGAGGCAAGAAGAGGACTATCATCGTCGAAACTAGTATGTCCAATTGTGTCATTCTAGGTGGCCGTAATCACAAACCTATCATTCCAGCGTCGGACTCCGATGAATATAGACCAGGACCCCAACCATCGGCCAAAACAAAAGTGCCGCCTAAGCCACCGAGGCCTGCAACATCGCCGAAGCCAGCACCATCGTCGAAGCCGGCGCCACCAAAACAGCGGCCATCGAAGCCGCAGCCACCGCCCGCCGCCGGCCCCTCCAAGCCGCAGCCACCGCCAACCTCTGGTCCCTCTAAGCCCAGGACCGGTCCACCGCCTCCTCGTCCGACACCCCGCCCATCGTTTCGTGGAACTCCTGGCTATCGAGGAACAGGCCGCGGAAATTTCGGAGGACGGTTTACGACTACAGCGCAACCCAATAATGCGAATCCTCGACCTTCTTCAGGCCTGGCACGCGAGCTCTGGGATGCAGAAGCACTCATTGGCATGACCTGGTCAGACATGATCCAACGCCTTCTTGTGCGCTTCCCCCATCCGGTGGTGACAAGGCGTCCAGATTATCAAGTTCTGCAGTTGTTGTCACCCCGCCTTCAACATCAGCGTCTCAGTCTTGTACGTTCTCTGAACAATTCTTATGCTTTCGTTTTATTAGCTCCCTAGGTCTACCATCCTGACCAGAACGTTCTGCAGGATGCAGACTGGCGCACTGTGACAGCTATTCTTGCCCGAATCCTTAACGATAAGAGGCCTACCAAATTCAAGTAGCGATACTAGATAGCAGTACTACAGCTCTACAAAATACATCTATGCCCCAGTTACCATCTTCTTCTTCGAAGTCGAAGTCTGGCATGAGCTCCCGGATTGCAGCTAATTCATCATCATCGTTCAGGCAGATTCCAGCGGCTCGTTCTTCCTCTAGGCCTAATGGTGCTTCCATTGGGGCGTGAATGTTCGCATCAAGAGCAGCATCAGAGGGTGGCGGGAGTGGGGCTTCTCCATCGTACCCATAGAGCGCATCGTTGGCTACTGTGTTGATGTCATCCCCTGGGTCGCCGGTCCAATACCCCCTTCGAATTGCCGCCTCGCGGCTAAGCTCATATATGGCAACTGGGGTTTTGTTGCGGTCGGTCCTAATCTTGTGGTGATTCCAAGCTTCGCGAGTGCGATCTAGTGATGCTTGGATACGTGGCTGGAAGACCAGGAAGAGGCAAGACCTATGCACGTCGTTCTTCATGTCCAGGAGGTCATTGTCGGTGAGGTATATGAAGATCTGGCGAAATGATTCCAATGTGTCTTTGCGAATATCACGCCACAATCGTTCTATTCGAATATTGTGCAGCGACCTGAGAGGTAGTATTTCTAGTAAGTTATAATGGTGTGAGACCGAAATAGGAAGCTTACCGTCCTCGCAAGTAAGCTCGATGCGCCTCTCCCCAGTGAGCAATAAGAAGCCTTTCCATCTCATTATTCTCTGTCCCGAAATCGCCACGTCCTCTGCTTGGCCATCCAAATGTTTGGACTGCAGAGAGGAAGAGTTGGGCCACGGTTCCAGAACGCTTATTGGAACGACATTCAAGGTATATGATCAATCGCGAATGGCCATCAATGCATCCATGAACCCAGAAGCCCCATGGCCGCAGTTTCTCATTTCCATCGTTATGCCATAGTGCATTGGCGCCCGAACCTTGTATATTCGACGTTTAATAATCCCAGACCACCTTCCTTTTGGGTCAACAGAAGTCTTGAATACTCAGAAATACGGTTACTTACCTGACCAAGACACCCATCTCATCTACTCGTCGCAAACTGCCCTGTACCCGTTTTGGAGGTACATGTATACCCAACCCTTCCAGGTGACCGAGAGCAATAACGGAGCCGGAAAACGGGTGCTGAAGGGAGAATTGGGATATGACTTCGTCCAATTCCTCATCCGATATATCAGTCCATTCCTTTCGTGCTGTCGCATGTCCCTGGCGTTCCATCTGGTTGTAAAGCGTGGCACGGGACACACCCATGGCTTTTGCAATATCTCCCCATGTGTTTCCTAGGTCATGAAGAAGTAACACCCTGTCAAGATCCAAGTTATAGGACGGACGGCCACGGCCACCAGTGCGATTCAATGGTATATGTGCCCGTGCCGGTGGAGGTGGATGAGAAAGAAAATTCTCCAATGGCTGGAGAAGACTGTCAACATAACCAACAAGGTCAGAGAGCATGGCTGCATCTATGGCTGGATCATCGAGAGTGGCTAGAATTGTGCGGATGGCATTGAGCTGATGCGTAAGACGTTCGACAGCTGGCTGTTCAGCATTGGGAAGTGAATCGACAATAAATTGGGCTTCCTGGGAGATTCTGTGGGCCTCCATGAAGAATTGGTGTATGTCATCCTCAGCCATGGGTGGTGTTTCGGGCAAAGCAATGTTAATAGGGATGTCTCGCCCGACTGCTGAAACCGGAAGCTGCCGGATCGGCAATTGCCGAGACCCAAACCAAGGACGTTCTGGCAGAACATGTCCAGATAATTAATTTGGGTGGATATCCCTAGCCTGCCCCAATAACCGTCATTCTCACACAACCTGCACACTCTGTTTTTTCACAATATTTGGCAGTCGATGGTCGAGGCCAGCATGCGGGACCCCCTGCCAGAACATGTCCATATAGTTAATTTGGGTAGATATCATGCCTAAAGGGCTTCACTGAGGTTTCTTGGTCCATTACAATGACTATCATTCATACACAACCTTTGCATCTGTATTGACTGTATGAGATGAATGCGCAACCATGATGTAAGCTGTCACCGTTTCATTCCCACGCGCGCCAAGTGTAATACGAGACTTTGACCAACTACTTATATGCCCAATATTCATAGATTTTTCATTTCAACTTGTGATTTCTTTTTTCAAAATGCTCTCAACCTGTGTCATTTTATTTCTCTCGAGACAAGTGGTGTGTCTTTTTTTTTTGTTTCTCACATGGTGCACATTTTTTATCCAACAACCTGTGTCATTTTATTTCTCTCGAGACAAGTGGTGTGTCTTTTTTCTGTTTCTCACATGGTGCACATTTTTTATTTATTAGACAGTATATGTGCCATATGATTTGGTCGAGCTTCCGTTGCAAACACACGGCTACAGCACGCCAATTAGCACGACTTCGCCCAGTGCGCTGCTTGGCGCGCCAATGAATCCCTTTCTTCCTTTGAGCACCCCTGTTCCACATGTCCCACGACCCAATGAATTCTCTGAAGCCCAATTCTCGCAGGGAATCTTCGACAAAGTCTTCAATGTCGCACAGACTTCTCCGGGCGATAAGCAGCGCCGATCTCGAGCAAAATTCCAATGGCCTGCCACGGCCATGCAGGAGGATCGCCTCCTCGTGGCCTTCCGATGCATGCAGCAGCCCGGATTCGACACGGTCGGAGAATACTTTGCCGCCGTCTTAGCCGATGGCAACAATAAACACAAGCCGGTTTATCAGTCTGTGGCGGCATTTCTCCAATGCAGAGGAGTGGATGTCCGTACCCACCCAGTCTCCATTGTTGAACGAATATTCCAAGACCCTCGATCCAAAATACGGGTTGGCGTGGACAAAGAACTTCACTTTGACCTCCCTCGACATGCTCTTCCCCCATCCCAGTGTCTCCTTCCAACACTCCCTGAGCCTGCCAAAAATCACACTCAAAACGCTCTCATCAACTGGGCGCTTCAAGTTATTATTGCGCGTTGGAAAAAGGAGGCGGAGCTGTTACTAAACTCTATTTTTGGTTTTGTGCGCGAACGGCGGCGGGATGAAGTGGCGGAGAGGTTCTCGTGGTTCGATGTCCTCAACTGGAGCATGACAAAGAACCAGGAGATAATAGCGGTCAATGCTCCCGCCATGTTCGCCTGCATGACCAGCATTGCGGTGAACAACCGTGCCCAGAAGAAACTCAATCGTGCAGCCAAAGCAACCTCCAACCTCCCTCCCGGACAGCGATGATACAGATGACGAGGATCAGGATGTAACCCTCAGTACCGGTGTTCCCCCAAAGACGCGAAGAGATCCTTGGCTCGTAAGTTAATAGTGTGCGCTCTGCAGCCCCTGACTAACGAAACCTTCAGGAACCACCATTACCATTCTCATGCTACTTTTCTTTCGATATCGATATGCCATCGTCTTCCCGACATTCATCGGACTCTTTCTATTCACCTGCAATGCGCACAGGGATGTATTCGCCCTTCTCAGCCGCATCGGGCTATCCGTCTCATACAGTATGGTTCTCCAGACGCTCCATGCACTCGCCGCAGACTCAGCCACCCAACTGCAGATTTATGGAGCAGCAGTCACTGTGGGGCAACCAATGTTCCTGCTCTTGTTTGACAACGTCAATAAGATGCAGCAGGCGTGGCAGCAAGTCCTATCTATATGCATCCAGGAATGGGGGGGCTATTCCTCGACCTCGTGCGTATCGCGAGTTAAGTGTCTCAAACGGGGCATTCAGGGTCGCTGATCATCGCCTCGGTTTTAGTTTTCGATGCGAGTTCGATTTGCGGGCGGGAGAGACGATTTTCTTTTGTCGGGATTTCCATATAAGGCAAGTTTTACTGTAGCACTCCTCCGCGCTGTCTTTCGATTAATCTGTGTGCCCTCACTCATTTGTACACTTTGTTTGCGCCACCGACCCAAATACTGGAATATTTGGCGTCTCTATTTCATGTCTAACCGTCAAATTTCGGGATTTAGCTCATTTTAGTCAATTGTGTCTCTAGCACTCCCCTGCTCTCCGTTTTCCATATTCTGTGTTGGCCAGCTCATCTGTACCCATTATTCACACTACCCACCCGAATCCTTGAATATTTGGCACTCGACTTTCATGTCTTCCAATCGCATTTCGGGTTTTTACCTATTTTAGACAACTTTGTCTCTATCTCTCCCCTCGTCTCCGTTTTCCGTATTCTGTGTTGGCCAGCTCATTAGTACCCATTATTCACACCACCCACCCAAATCCTTGAATATTTGGCATTCACATTTCGGGGTTTTGCCTATTTTAGGTAACTTTGACTGTGCAGGCTGCATATCAGGCGCTGCCTACGATAAGCCTGGGCGGAGTCACTCACAGGGCCTGTGGTTCGTGATTTTCTTGTATTGTAAGGTGCTACCCCTTCTGCACATCCATATGGGATGTCCTGAGCTGCGAGTCTGCCATATCAGGTGCTTTGACCGCACACGCCGCATATTGTGTTCTGCCTGCGCTGAATCTGGGATGATTTACTCACATGGGCCTGTGGTTCGTGCTTTTCTTCCATTTCAAGGTGCTAACTTTTCTGCACAGCCATATGGGATTTCCTGAGTCGAAAGTTTGCAAACTGGGTCGCTTTGACCGTGCACGCCACATATCAGGTGCTGCTTTCAATAAACCTGGGCAGGGTCACTCAGAGGGCCTGTAGTGTACATATATCTTCCATCTCAAGGCGCTAACATCTCTGCACATTCATATGCAACGTCCTGAGCCGCAAGTTTGCAAAATGGGTCGCTTTGGCCGTGCATGCCGCATATCGGGTGTTGCCTATGACAAACCTGGGCGGGGTCACTCAGAGGGCCTGTAGTGTACATATATCTTCTATGTCAAGGCGCTAACTTCTCTGCACATTCATACGCAAGGTCCTGAGCCGCGAGTTCGCAAAATGGGTCGCTTTGACTGCGCAGGCTGCATATTGCCACTGCCTGCCCTGAGCACAGGCAGATTTTCTCAAAGGGAACACATTTAGTCTTTATCTCGCATGTTCATGGTCTGATGATCCATTCAGCTCATTGCCTATTGCCGACTAAAAGTACAGGAGAAAGAGGGAAAAGATTTGTCAACTTTGTGATCCTGCATGGTAAATGTGTCATCCGATCGCCGTGGGTCCGGCTGCCCGAACCGGACGGTGCTCCGGCAAGCCCTAACCATCGACCAACGTGTCCCAAATTCGCCAAGAGAGGTCCATGAGGAGCAAGCAAGGAGGGTGTCCTCACAGCTGCAATCACATCCAACGAGCAAGGAGGGCATCCACAAGGCTGCAATCACATCCAAGCGAGCAAGGAGGGCGTCCACAAAGCCGCAATCACATCCAAGCTCTTTTAATAGAGAGCCCCCGACCAAACGAGCAAGGAGGGCGTCTACAAGGCCGCAATCACATCCAAGCGAGCGAGGAGGGCGTCCGCAAGGCCGCAATCACATCCAAGCTTTTTAATAGAGAGCCCACAAGCAAGGAGGGTGTCCACAAGGCCGCAATCACATCCAAGCTTTGTAATAGAGAGCCCCCGACCAACATCTCCATAGGAGATGCCACTCTTTTCTCTCGACCATTCAGCATATCCAGCCTGGACTGCACTAAAGACGTCTCGATAGGCAGGGCCAGGGCAGGTACCTGCTGTCATGTGTGACATCTCACCCATGAGGAGGCCTGAAGCAGTGCGAGTACATGAGAGTTGTGGAAAAAGTGCGTGGGTCCATCATTTGATCCTATATAGTTCCATCAACGTCATGTGACCTGCATGATCCGCGCATTCGGCACCACTTCGTGTTTTGACCCAGGAACACGTCCGATGTGGAGTAATATGCCCTCAACTAGCAAAGTCACTGGCGGCCACCGATGGCCACCACTGGTTACCGGCGGCCGTTGGCGGACGCTGATGGGCAGTGTTATGCGTTGTGTACCACTGGGCTTGACAGATTCCGCTAATCACCACCGGAGATCAACGGACTCCTTTCGTGTCTACATCCACTAGATTCCACCGTAAACTGCTGGATTCCACCGCAGACTGCTGGATGTGTTTCAGGTTCATATATCCCTGCCCCGATAAGTAAAATACGCCATCATGGCGCCATGTTGGCCCCCTTTTTCGGTGCTTTTTGGTGTCTACTTGTGATTTCCGGTGATTTCCTCAAGTCTCCAAGCGCGGTCGGGCGCATTCACGATTCAAGACTCGGCGCTCCCGCCGAATATTGACGAATTCGCTGAGTCTTTTGTTGGTCATGCTATGTACGGGCTTGCGGATTTATTCTCAGGTTTTGACGAGTGCTGGGTCGCGAAACGCTCGCGCCCACTGCTCGCGTTCCACTCACCTTCCGGCCCGAAGCAGCAATGCACGATGGCGCAAGGTTATACTAATGCGGTTCAAGAATTCGGACGGCGCGTCTCACACGCACTTAAGCCCGTAGCACCCAAAAAGGCTGATGCATTCATCGATGATTGCGGAGTAAAAGGCCCAACGTCGAGGTATAACGACGAACCGATTCCCGCTAATCCACACATCCGCAGGTTCGTTTGGGAGTACATTCAAATCATAGACGAATTTCTCGGTGTGTTGATTATGGCGGGAATCACAGCTTCAGGTGCGAAAGCAGTTCTTGCAGCGCTAAAACTTCAAATCGTAGGATCTATTGTCTCGCTCGAGGTTTGGATTATTTCCCCCACGCTCGTGCAAAGAGTGCTCGACTGGCCTCTTCCGGCCTCAGTCTCCGATGTGCGGAGTTTCCTGGGGTTAGCTGGCGGAAGCCGGCGTTGGATTAAAGGATTTGCGCTCATAGGTAAGCCGCTCACTCTCCTCTTGCGAAACATGACTACCGAATTCATTCTGACAGTGGAGGCAATTCAAGCTCAAGAAATCCTCAAAGAGCGAATTACTTCGGCTCCTGTCTTAGTTCGAATTGATTATGTTGCAGCTAAGTTGATTACTCGGCTTCCCCGCGAATCAGATGAAGGCCTTCTTGTTGTAGGCGTCGACTCATCCTGGAAAGGATCGGGCTGGGCTGGTCTATCAAGTTAAAGACTCTCTCAAGCATCCCGCAATTTACGGCTCCTGCACCTTCAGTGAGACCGAGCAAAATTACGGACAGCCCAAGACCGAAGTCTATGGTGTGTTCCGCGCTTTCAAGGAGTTGCGCCACCGCATTTGGGGAGTACATTTCCGACTTGATCATGACGCAAAATCGCTCGCTAAAATGCTCCGAGAGCCAGATGATGTTCCGAACGCGCCGCTGCTCCGTTGGGTATCGTGGATTCGCCTATTTGACTTTGAACCTAATCAAGTTCCCGCTGAATCGTTCAAGATCGAGGACGCACTATCGCGGCGTCCTGAATTTGATACTGACCTCACTTACGACGCGCAAGACCCCGAGGAATTTTTGGACGCTTACCTTGATACTGTTTATGCAGGTATTCACAATGCGCCCTCGGGAGCAACATCTACGTCCGCAGCTAAGTTCCTTTTTGATTCCCTACATGCAAAATACTCGAACGAGTTCATACAGAGTTGGGGACTATCTGGCAGCGCGATTCCAATTTACAAGAAGTGTTCCGCGCTCACTGTAGTACCCAAGCTGAGTACTCTCGAACTTCCATGGGAGACTTATGAGTCTTCAGCCCCCTACTCGCTCTTAGCATGTACATCGATGAGGAGTGCTTCGTCTGACGGTCTACGGCGTTTGCCGGAGTTTTATGCTCGAAAATCAACGGTGACGTGCAAGGGTGAATTTCTACTTGGGAGCGAACTGATCACCTTAGAATTCGAATCCCAGGAGACTTATACTCAAAGTATCCCCCTCGGAACGCCTGCAAGCGTCTTATCTGGTCATAAACACGGAAAGCGTGATCAGGATGGGGCGGGATATTTTCAAGAACTCAGGCAATTTCTGTCCACCGGTACATACCCATCGAGCTGCAGCACGGACAAAGAGAAGGTGCGCTTCTTAAAACGTTCTCGTCAATTCTTATTGCACCAGGAGCGCCTCTGGTTGGCCTCACCGAAGGTCTCTGAGACGCTTCCGAGACTGGTCGTTGAGGACCCGGACAAGCGCGGGGAGCTTATGGCACGAGCGCATAATGATTGCGGGCATAAAGGCCGAGATGCGGTTTATTCACATTTGAAGGAGCGATTTTATTGGCCCAATATGTTCAACGACATCACGTACTTCGTACGCTCGTGCATAGAGTGTCAAAAATCGATCAAGAAAATCCCTGCGCTCCCATATAACGAATCTTGGCAAGCACCTCTCTTACGCCATTTTAATCTTGACTGTATTCATATGCCCAGGGGAGTCGGCAACATGGAGTACATCGTTCAAGCAATCGAACCTACGATCCTCTGGACTGATGCCCGCGCTCTGGAGGCTCTCAGTGCCCGTGAGATTGCCAAGTTCATTTACGAGTACATCATTTGTCGGTTTGCGTGCGTCCCATTCATCACATTCGATGGCGGCTCGGAGTTTAAAGGTGAAGTACTGGAGATGCTGAAAACCCAATACCATTGTACTGTGATAATTTCGACAGCGTACCATCCCGAAGGCAACGCGCCGGTGGAGCGGCATCACCCACCCTTGGTTGATGCTTTGTTCAAGTGCACCGGCGACGCAAAGGGAACGTGGCCGCGACACCTCCATGCCGTACTTTTTGCGATGCATGTAACCGTCAGTCGCGCGACCGGATTCTCACCATATTAATTGCTCTACGGTGTGCACCCGGTCTTCTCGTTTGATATTGACGAGATCACTTGGCAGACATTGGACTGGGACAAAGTGCGAAATCCGATCTCGCATTTTTTAAAACCTCTGCTCCTGTTCCTGGTGCTGTCCCTGCCACTGGTCCGAGGCCTATGGCCCCCCTCGCCCGTGCCACGGAGGCTCCCACTGCACGTCGGGTCCTGCGCATGATTCCCCCCATCGGCGATGACTCTGGCAAGTGTGGACCTTTGCTTGAGGAACTTCAGTTGCTTTCAAAGGCCAAGGGTGACTTCTTCAGTGTATGAGCCTCTCGCTTTTTCTTTGCTTCTTTTTTTCCCCCCCGGACTGATACCTTTTTATGTCAGGTTTGCTCAAAGGTCATGATGTTCGTCAATGAACGCCAGAAAAAACACCTCCAATGCAGCGGCATTCCATTCCAACCCTTCGGCATCGTTGGGGGCCTGATCCACTGTAAGCCACACAGTGCATTCACCATTGGGCTGGCTGTATGGCCGGAGGATAATCCGGTGGGTATGTCCGTCGAGGACTGGGCTAATAATCATCCATGGCATTGTAATGTCATGGTTCTTATGCATCCCCCCACACCCCTGGCAAGAAAGGTCCAGGGAAAATCCTTCTCGTCTGCGAGCCGAACATCACAGATGTTGAGGCAAGGGAGCACAAGGCTGAAAATGTACTATTATGGTGAATGGGATCTTTGAGAGCTCAGGAGCAGCTTTCCGTGCTCCGAGCCCAGCGAACATTGCCGATCCCACGACCGGACCTGGTACGCCGAGCCACAGCCAGCAGGCAAGAAAGAATAGGATTAGAATCCCTAGCCAAATTCATGCAGATTAGGATACCGAAGAGCAGTTTGGTGTGGAGTATGCACATCGCGCGTGGTGGTTTGCTCTTGTGTTTGACATTGAAGCTGATTGGCGAGCAAAACTTTGGCTGTGTTTACCGTCCGAGTTAGGTTCATCTCCGCACCTCCACTCCACTCTACTGCCTCTGGGACAGCGTATCTGTGTGTAGTGATTGGGTGACCTTTGTTATTTCCCCTTCATCTCAACTCCACTCCAATATATTCATAACAATGCATCAGTAACCATATGAGGTTTGTTTAAGCAATCGCTGTCTCAACAGATGACCCGGTTCAATTATTGCTCTGTTCAAACATGTTAACTTATCAGCTCACAGGGTCCGAAGCATTGGTTGAAACAAGGTCCAGATCAAACATTGGTTTAAACCGTGTTTAAATAGTGTTCAAACACCGTTCAAAAAACAGCATCCAAGGAATGGCCGTTGAAGGATTCGAACCAAGGATCTCTAGCACACATCCCTCAGAAGACGAGTCATAACCACTGAGCCAATGAGAAGTGATGGCAAGGCTTACACTAGGTGTCAAATGGCTTCCTTGGGAGCCCATTTCTTGTTGGGATTTCGCAAGTCCAAACGTGTCTTGGACAGTGATAGGATGCTGGATCTCGTACTTGAAAGTGTTTGCTCAGTGGATGCATCTCATATCAAGATGTCCTGTGCTATTTTCAGCCTGCATTTAGCTATCAAGCTGAATGAGAACAGGTACAACAGAACAATTTAATAGAAGCAATTATAGATTCAGCGTGATTTATGTGTGCTTGTAAAATCCTGGACTACTCAAGAAGACATTAGGGCAACCATTATGTTCCTCCCATGTACTAAGTGGCCAGTGAGATGCAAATATACCAGTTCTGAGAGTCCCAGCAACTTGGACATAAAGGTGTGGTTCTCTCCTGCCAATATTGGTTCTGTGGCACAGTGGTTAATACTTCCTCTCTATCCTTGTGTTTATCTAATGGTGGTGAGCTTTGTCTGAGTTCGAACCCGCCTGGTGTCAACACTTTTTGAATGAACAGGTTTAAACAGTGTTCAAAGATAATCAGTGTTTAAGCAAATCAAGAACAGAACCATGCTTGAACACTGTTCTGCTGGACTCTGATCATGGTCAGAGTTCTTTTCCTTCACTCATTATGAACTTGCCTCCTCTCGCTTGGTGGTGTTTGCTTAAGCAAATCAGAAATTGAACCGGGTTGGCTGTTGAGACCGGGATTGCTTAAGCAAACATCATATAGATTCTTAATGCATTGCCTCAAAAGGTTGTCCTTACTTCCCTGCTGTCGACACATTTGCTTATAAAAACCATTATAAAATCACAGGCAGTTACATATGCGTCGACTCCACAAGATAATCCTAGGTTTCAGTGAATTGGTACCAATTATGTTTTCATTCAATTATAGTGCATGGCATTGCCTCCCCTAATTTTTGAATCTTAGGCATGCATACAATCGCTTCCCCCTCCTCCTCACACCCATGCTAATTCCATGCACCTCCCATGCTCCTTATTTGTTCAAAACAGAGCTCGAGATTTCTTTCAATTAACCCTTCAACATGGAGCGAACACTGTAATTACAGATACTGATTCAATTGTTCCCTTCATGGCAGGCTATTCTTCCGACCATGTTTGCAAAATTATTCAGTACATCCCTGAGTTCGATTTCGACACACCCAACAAGACCTGGAGCGTTGCTGAGTCCATCCTACTCAATATTTATGGATTTTTCGACGAGCAACTGCATGTCCAATTGCAGGAGTTACCCGAATTCTGTCGAACACATTCCGCTAAGTTTTCCTTTCGCAATAAATTGAACTTGAGCAGTGCTTATGTGCCTTTCTTTTCATTGCAGCTCGACACGTCAAGCAGGGCGATCTAACCGTTTCTGAATGCGACTGCAGGGCTCAATTATTTCTCCAGAGACGTATGTTGTGTTTGCACACCCAAGGATCCGAGGTGATTTGCCTTCGAAATTGCTTGCTCTAGCTTGATATACATCCTCACAACTCTGCTCCATCTCTTTTATTCCCTTATTGTGTACTCTCGAACTGAACTCCATGCTGACTTTAATTTTGAAAGCTTAGCAAGGTGCAACTTTCTTGTAAGCAATCAGGGCGTGAACACAAACCTGCTATTCGAGTTCACAGCATATCAACACCCTCAGACGGGACGCGACTTCAATTGTTGCAGCGCCACTTCCACAAGACGAGTTTTCTGATTTCCTGAACTCCAAGAAATGCTTGAGCGATCTCTGACTCGATTCCGATACCTATGACACCAAGCACCAGTCTTTCCTTTGCTTCCCATCTCATGTCCATGGTCACGTTCCAGAGTCATCCGAGGCGAAGGTCGAATCCGCCATGTCCGGCAAGCCCCAGGCAACCAGTGACCCATTGAGGACTTGATTCTTGTGCCAAATCCAAGGGATACTGAAGCACGGTATCATACCAAGAGGACAATACTCAAACTCGATTCTCAGCATGTTAGGGACATTTGTGCATTTTAAGCTTCGCTGGCCTGCATCGGTGTGTGTCAGGGATATCCTTAAAATTTAGATGGCCTGTAGCAAGGCGATGACTCTGAAGCGGACTGGGTCGCTAGACATTTCAGACAATTAATTAATTCATTCCAAGGCTTTGTGAAGGCTCCAATATGTGCGGCATGTGCCCTGGGTTCGGGGATGCTGTAATTGTTTACATGGAAAAAGGCTATATATTGTAGTCTTGCCCGCTGGGGCAGGCAACTATTGTTAGATTTTTGGCGCAAACAACCCGGACAGATGATACAAATATGCGAGCGAACATCCGAGGGGCTTGAATGTCTCCGTTCTCTCCATATTCAGCATTATTCCTGCCGGAAATACACATCTATGCATGTGACCTACAATGCGAGCCGTCAAGCTCCACCATACTACAAGATCTTCACTGCAAACGATGAATTTGCATTTTTGGATTGTTTCCTCCATCATTCACATCTCGCACCATGAGTTCTTGTTGGCAGCCTTATTCCTCTGGGAAATATACACGTATACATTTGGTCTACCATGCGAGGCATCAAGATACACCATCGTACAAGATGTTCATCCCACACGATGCATTTCCATTTTTGGAGACTTTCCCACATAATTTGCATCTCACACCATTAGTTCTTCTTGGCACCCTTATTTATCCGTTGAATGTACATTAATACATGTGGAACACAATGAGAGCAATAAAACTCCGCCATCATCCACAATCTTCAGCCCAAACAATGCATTTCCATTTTTCGATTGTTTCCCAATCATTTGCATCTTGCATCACAAGAGCTTTTTGGCAGCCTTATTCGTCAAGGGAATGTACATTTATACATATGGCCTACAATTCAAGCATTTAATATTGTCCATAAAGTATGTGTACGAGGACCATGGATAATGTCCTACCATATTGGGACATTGGTGGTGAGTTCCCAATTTGGTAATTGACCCTCGTTTCAGTCATTTGTCATGTCAGCCTTCCATATTAACCCTAATATTCCTTCTAACGGTACATTGTACATAATGCTTGTATGCTGAACCAGTCAAGCAAAATCAATGTGTATGAACATGGGGTTCCAAAATTTCGCAAATTGCGCAAATTGCGTTTTTTGCGTTTTTTTTTGCACTTGCAGATGTTTGGCTCAACTGGCATCAAAGCATAGCATCAACACCGTTTACCAGGTTACAACAAATGCAAAGCAATGGAAATGAAAGCAAGTTGTGCTTATACTACAATTGCGCACATTGCGCAAATTGCGTTTTTTGCGTTTTTTTTGCGCTTGCACATGTTTGGCTCGGCTGGCATATAACATGTGTAAACATCATAGCACATCCAGGACCCGCAAGTAACTGGCACCGTCCGCATTTGTGTGACGCGCTCTCTCACCTAAACGCGTCTCAGTTTCGCGTCGTTTTGCCACCGATGCCTCCTGTCTTCTCTAAAAATGTCTCAGCATCTTCCTCTGGCCCTCCACAGTATACCTTCGCAGAAATACGCGCGAAGGCCATCAAACACGTTGGATATCAGCCATGCTATGGCAGATCCGAGTTGTCGAAGCCATCCTCAAGCGCGACGGTGATGTCGTGTGCATAGCGACTACGGGATGTGGGAAGTCACTCACCTTCTGGTTGCCCCTGCTATTCCGGCCCGTGGGCATCCATTAAATATTCTCGGGGAACAAAATGTCGAGCAGTTGGCAGCCATGGGTGTGAAGGGCATCAATATCACGGCAGATACTGCTAATGCAGACAACTTCCGGGTGCGTGTATGCGCGTTAAACTAAGCAGGGTGCTACATAGGATATCGAGGAAGGAAAATACCGAGTAATCGTGACCAATGTGGAGACGTTGATGAAACAGGACGGGGGCTTTGAGAAACTCTGGAAGAAACCGGAATTCACGTGTCGCCTCATCAGTATTGTATGGGACGAGGGCCACTGCGTGAGCAAGTGGGCAGGGTTCCGGCCGGAATATAAGGAGGCTGGCCGCCTCCATTACCTTATCCCGCGGGACATTCCTTTTGTCATCGTTTCTGCTACGCTCCCCCCCGCCATCCTAACCGATGTCATGAAGATTCTTCAGGTTTCTATTAAAAAAGTCGAAATAATACGTCGGTCAAATGACCGGCCTAATATTCACCTTGTCGTCTGTGAGATGAAGTACTCCATGAACAGCTTCATGGACCTCGCCTTCCTCATCCCCGAGAACTGGATGCCCGGCGATAAACCACCGCCAAAATTCTTGATCTTCTTTGATAGCACTGCAGATTCTGTCGAGGCCGCGAAATTCCTACGCAGCCGCCTTCCTCTGGAGCATCGGCACAAAATCAAGTGGTTTAATTCTGAAATGTCGCCGGAGTTCAAGGTCGGCGAGTCGGACGCGTTAAAGGCTGGTGTAACGTGGGGTTTAAACTGTACGGACTCGTTCGGGATGGTAAGACAATGCCGTGATCATCGTGGGACCGCCTAATCGCCTCACTTGTGCTGACGGCTGGGCGATGTTCGGCCGTGTAGAGGCGACGGGTTGGGGAATTTTATAGCTTTCCAACGGTCCAACTCTCATGTCAATCCGATGCCTGGTTACAGAGTTATGGGCTGTTTCGAATTATGATATTGCAGTCTGTATTCCAGACTTGTTACTTGGGCGAGGTGCATCATTTTTTTTTCGACAATGAGGGGTGCATTAGGACATCAGGGCAAGCACCAATTTACGGTTATATGCGCAGTATTTTCCGATTTATCATTTATTTTGTAATCCACCACCTTCCTCCAATACAACTTTCGCAGTTTTGTGGTTCCCATTATGGACCCGTTACTTAGGCGACGTCCATCCTTCTTTTTGGATGACAAGGGGTGCATTTGGACAGTAGGGAAAGCACTACGTTACGACGGTATGCAGAGTATTTTCTGAGTTATCATTTATGTAGTAATTTACCACCTTTCTCCAATTCACCTGCTTTGCAAGTTGTGGGCCGCCCCCCCCCCCCGAGTCGTTAATTTTGCAACATGCCTAGACTATTTTTTCCCAACGAGGGACACATATGTCCATCATATAGAGCCGCTGCGCTTGACAATCCGTCGACTTGTTCCCGAGTTGGGTGTTATTATTTTGTAAACACCCTTTTTTTTGTGTGCTCTTACTCAACTTGTGGCCCCCCCCCCCCCCCCCCCGACTCGTTAATTTTGCAACATGCCTAGACTATTTTTTCCCAATGAGGGACACATATGTCCATCATATTGAGCCACTGCGCCTGACAATCTCACAGGGGGCAACACCCGTGGCCGTGGGTTCATGGCATCTGATCGGCCGAGGACCGACACTTGCAACGGCCGCGGTCGCACGTTGTCTTTGTTGTGCGAGTGGATCACCGGGTAGGCATTCCGGACTGATGTAGATCACGATTAGATCACAATGCCACCATGTTTCTTGACTTACGTCCAAAATACATCCTTTCCACTGCCCTACTGCCTGGCCTTCTGCGGAATTTTCATTTAAACTTGTCCTCCTACTGGCTCTTTGGATGCATTATTTTCTGACATAACATATCGGCTCACTCAGAGACATCACAGTTCTTCCGAATCAATTCTGGTCGGATCAAACAGTAGCTGTGTTCCTGCAGCCACGCGCTCGGAGCTCCGTCTCACATGGTTCTCGGTTACCGGCTCGGTTCAAATTCTTCCCGGTTCTCACGAATGTGTGAATGTCAGACAAAACTCTGTCCAGTTCGGGAATTGAAGCTCCGGCCCATGACAGATAAATATCAATGGAGCAGATCTCCGCTCACCTTTTCCCTTAGCCCTACCATGAGCGCGAAAGTTATCTGCACCTGCCCTGACTGTATCCTCCGCTGGGTCGTTGTTGATGGACAGTGGAGACCAGGGAGGAAAGTTAGCTCACAAATCCGCCGTCGCCACGAAATATCAGCAGCAGTCAATCGATCCCCAGATTTTCCGACAAAGCCAAGCCCTGTGGGCAGGAAAGACCTGGATGAGGACGATGATGAAGCTTATACTTTTGGTAAGCCTGAAAACCCCCAGGGTGAGTGTCATGGGCTCGGAGAAATTCCATGCATTGATATATAGGATGCTCAGATATTGTGATCAACACCTCTTTGCTCATCCAGATGTGTTCTGCTCTGGTGATATGGCTGAACTTGAAGGCTGGCATTAGCCGTGACACAGCAAACACCATTCTAAAGGCTCTCCAATTTATATTATCCACCACTCTGGAGATTTTGCAGCTAGCTTTAGTGGCTCATGGGATTCCTTTGCGACTCCCAAAGCTCCAGATTCCACAGGACATCCGTACAGCCTACAGCAATCACACCAAGGAGCCAGACATTGTCCGGACACCATGCTGTCCAAAGTGCTACACACTTTACCCTTCACTGGCAAGCATGCCAGAGCGTTGTACTGCAAAGGTCTCAAGGAAATCACGCATAAGCTGCAAGGCAGAACTTTGGCGGACTCAGCGATTGGGAAAGGAACATAAACGGGTTCCAAAAACGACATCCAATACACAAAGATTTGAATCATGGTTCGAATGGTTCCTCTCTCGCAAATCGATAGAAGAGCATTTGGAAAAAGCTTTCCATGGGACTCCTTCTCCCGATGATGAAGATATGTTCGATTTGCAGGACAGTCCCCGCTGGAAATATCTCAAAAGCCTGGGCAAGGATAAATATAATCTGGTGTTTGGCCTTTATATCAATTGGTTCAACCCGTGTTCAAATAAGATGGCAGGTAAATCATTAAATCCCTGATCACTTTTGACACTCACACTCCAAATCAAGGAAAACAGGTTTCATGTGGCACAATTGTTCTTTATTGCCTGAATCTTCCACCCGATGTTCGCTACTTGCCAGAGAATGTTTTCATCGTGGGATTGACACCGTCTCCCAACAAGCCCAAGGCCACGGCTCTAACAAATCTATTGGATCCCCTCATGAAGACAATTCTCTCCTATGACTTCCCTGGAAAGGTGGTTAAAACACACTCTCATCCTGAAGGGGTCGATGTCACAGCCCGAATTGTGCCTCTTGTAGCAGATCTGCCTGCTGCCAGGGAGGCTGGCGGATTTTTATCTTATTCAGCCACAATGTTTTGCTCGTTTTGTCTCCTCACAAAAGATGAAAAGCACCGACTGGACTACTGGGATTGGCCCAAGAGGATAGGCTCTGTTGTGCTTAGGCAAGCAAGGAAGTGGTTTAGACAACCGACTAAAACCAAACGAATTGTTGAAGAGAGGAAAACCGGTGTACGTGGATGCTCGCTGCACGTTCTGACATACCGAGATCCGGTTAATGACACAATATTGGGTTGGATGCACAACTGGCTTGAAGGTGTGCTTGAGCATCAACTCCGTGTACTCTGGGGCATAGGGCGGGATGCTCAACGAACCAAAGCTCTTGCAGAGCTAGATGCGGATGACGAGGATCTGTGGACAGATGATGATGTATCAGAGGCTGGCGGTGAGGAGGATGCTCAGGAAGTAAGGGAGGATGAGGAGAACTTTGACCCCCATGAATTTGCAAAATGGCGAGAAGACTATTTAAGGGCTACACAGTCCGATGAGGAGCATTCAGACAATGAGGATGACAACACCCCAAGAGGAACTCCGGCACCAGAATTCGATGATCCGATGGATGGCTCGACATCTCAGGCTACTCCTGTCCCTGAATCTCCTGCTCCACATGAGCCAGATGTTGACAGCGATGAAGAATTTGAAGATGTTGCCGTACATGGTTCCTGGAAATTTACCTCTGAGAGATTGGAGAGAATCCGCCAGTGCATAAAAGAAGTCTCTCTTCCTACATGGGTCACCCGCCCACCAGGAAATCTCGGTGATAAGAAGCATGGAAAGTTGAAAGCCGAAGAATTTTTGACTCTTTTCTCTGTAATCTTGCCTCTCGTCCTGCCAGAGATGCAATTGGACGATGAACCCAGCCGACATGAGGCAATGTTTGACAGTTTCTGTCATCTCGTTGCAGCTACAAATATCCTGGCATCATTCAAAACTTCGAACTCTGCTGCAGATGCATTTTTGAACCATTATTATGACTACTTTTCCTCCATACAGACTCTGTTCCCGGATGTTGCTGTAGTCCCAAATCATCATCTTGCAATGCATAACAGCGACATTCTAAAAAATTGGGGACCTCTGGCCAGCCAATACGAATTTATGGGTGAACGCACTAATGGAATGCTTCAAAAAATCAAGACAAATGACCATCTCTGTAAGTTTTCTAGTCATTGTTTCAGTTAAATCCCCTCCTCATGGCTTTTAGATGATATGGATTATACTATGTTGAGGCAGATGGCTCGCCTGGGGCGCTTACTTGCTCGGAAACATGATGATGACTTGTATGATCAGCAACATCCAGCACTGAAAACCCTTGACCATATCTTGGACCCTGAAGACAAGAAAAGGGCTAAAAAGCCCAAAGAGCTAGATGAGGCTCATTTGGCTCGCTTTCTGGCAAACAAAAAGCATGGAATGTCAGGTGATACGTACAACTTGATTCTCACGTATCTGGCTGCAGTCGGGGAGCCCAAACTGAATTTCTGGGGTTCTCGGAACACCACCGGTGTGGTTACCCTCCCTGATCAGGACCATCGTTCCATGATTCTGCCTCCACGAGCCAAACAGTTGAGGACCTTCCAAGTCGACAGAAAATCATACAGCTGCAACTCCTCGAATTTGGGAAATAGTCTGATTGAATTTTACGACCCAACGTCTGATCAGAACCCGAAGCCCACCTTGCTCGGGGTTATCAACACAATTCTCAATATGCCTCTTGACGGCTTTTTGAGAACTTTCATCCTTGTCCGCAAGTATCATTGTCTAAACATCCAACCTCATCATGATCATCCAGAACTCCTCACTACAGTGGTGTACAAGGAACCCGAGCCAGGTCTGATAGTCATTGAGCCGAAGCATATCATTACTGGTTTGACCTCATGGAAGAGAGGTACAGATATCTATGGAACTGATAAACCAGTCCTGGTTATGTGCCGAGCCTTAAACAGAGGCCATAGGTAGTTGGATGCCTCATAATATTGGGAGTTTTTTCAGACCTTCCACTGTTGAATCAGGTGTACTGCATATGCCATACTATTTTTTTCGCGGTTATTGGAATTTTGTATCTGAACTCTGGCATTAATTAATCGAGATATTGTTCTGATTGGTTGAATGTTATATTGAATTATGTTTCTTTTCATAAATCAAGGTGAGACTTTTGGGACACAGAATCATTCTGTGAACCTTTGAACAGTCAATAAGGCTTTGAATACCCAGATATTTGTGGGCTCATAGGATAGAGGATGGCAGCATAGCACAGTCTCGAAGTCTGATTGCCTTTTGACCAAACTGATCTCACCCCGCATGCTTCAAGACCCAGGATGTATACATGCTTCAGAGATACATGAATATTTCTGCGCGTATAGGATCGAGGGTGGCAGAATAGGGCTGCCTCGAAGTCTGATTGCCTTTTGACCAAACTGATCTCCCCCTGCATGCGAGTTCTGAGACCCAATTTTTTTTGTGGAGCTGTGGACAATTAATAACACTTCAGATACATCCTTCTGAGATACATGAATATTTATGCGCAGATAGGATCAAGGGTGGCAGAATAGGGCTCCCTCGGACTCTGGTTGTCTGTTGTTTACAGGCCAAACTGATCTCACCCCGCATGTGCGTTTTGTGACCCAGAATTTTCTTGTGGAGCTGTGTACAATTAAAAAAGCTTCGAATACATCCTTCGGAGATGCATGAATATTCCTGCGCAGATGGGATTGAGGGTGGCAGCATAGCGCGGCCTCAAAATCAGACAAGAATGTTAATCACATGACAGTTATATTCTCCCCGAGCTGGATGAGGGAAAGTGTGGATCAGCTGGAATTAATATGAGAGACTCTACATATGTCCTACTTTGAAGATTCTAACCTACCTTTGCTTAGTAGTTAGGCCCTGACCTTATTTTCCAACAAACATTCTGCCGACAATTTTAACACATGATCATTAATATATTATGTGACACAAAGCTCAATGACCTGGACTGTTGGTAAAAATCGGTTTCTATGCCCTCGTGAGGCACGATCGTTGGGCCTAGAATATGGTTTATGATCGATGGGCTGCTGACGTGAGCAGACTCTTCTTCTGTCTCGCCGCCATCAGCCTCCTAGGACTCAGTCCTCCACCCTTTGCATCCGGCTCGGACCGAGTTTCTTTTTCCCCTCTCTGAACTCACACACCTACCAATGGCTATCTGGCCTGGCCCTCCCTTCGGCGGATGCGTCGCTTGCTCCTAAAATAGGGGAATCACGCCTCCAAAATCTCCGTCACAGTATCATCCTTGATGCAGCGAACAAGGGTTCAGGTGGACGAGTTGGACTCGCAGCCAATCCGGTCTCTGTCAGACCTCTAGCCCATGCGACTTCCAGCTGAGGAACAACATTGCGAATTCCGAATTGCAAAGCGACGACAGGACTCGGAGCAATGGACCCAGCTGCGTTACCTTCCTTGAAATGAGTTGCACTCTCCATCACCTTCATCAGCATCGCGTTTTCCAAATCTACAGCTCTTTTCGGCAGAGCCTCGACTCTAAGGATAGACGTGTCATTGTGCAATATCGCTAAGTCTTCCAGCTCCTCTTTGTCTCTTTCATTCACGCTTTCCAGTCTTGCTCTGCAACTCCCCGAAGTCTCCTTGCTTTAACAACACACCTATTCACACTCTTTCCAAATAACACACCCTCTTCACTATCGTCCTTGCGGCGAATGAGGTCGATTGAAGCCATCTGTGCTGCGGGTCCCATTCGGGATCCGTGGTTCTCTTCATGCAAAGCGTCCGCTCGAAGGATAGACGTGTCAGGGTGCACTATCACTGAGTTTTCCTGCATCTTTTTCCGTCTCCTTCATTCACGTTTTCTCTTCCCATTCCATGGCTTGAAGTCTCCTCGCTTTGTTAAGTCGCCCTCCCCATGTCACCTTCTTTTACTGAATTAAATTCAACGGGAACCGTATTGCTCATACAATCCGAATTTTCTTATCCCCACAACTCACCTATTAACACTCCTTCTCCGCAAATAACGCACCCTCTTCATGCGAGTAATGCACCTTCCCCCTTTGCGAATAACGCGCCTCCCTTTCCTGCGAATAACACACCTCCCCCCATGCGAATAACGCACCTCCCATCCTGCGAGTAACGCAAATTCCTTTCTTGCGAATAATGCACATCCCCCCCATGTGAATAACGCACCCTCCTGCGAGTAACGCACACCCCCCTCCTGCGATTAACGCACCCCGCGAGTAACGCACCCTCCTGCGAGTAACGCACACCCTCCTCACGCAAATAACGCACCTCCATTCCTGCGAATAACGCACCCCCTTCCCCCCCCCCCCCTCACGCGAATAATGCACATCCCCTCTTGCGAATAACGCACCTTCCCCCATGCGAATAATGCACCCCGCGAGTAACACACACCCCTCATGCGAATAACACACCCCACTTCCTGCGAATAACGCACCCCCCACGCGAATAAGGCACATCTCCTGCGAGTAAAGCTCCGCACCTGCGGAATCTCATAGGATCCTTGCGAACTGGCAGCGGGAACGCTGCTGTATTTCCCTCTGATCTGCCAAACCCGCAGTTTTATCTGAAGGTGTGTACATTGGTTTGAATCGCTATAACTGACTGCCCTCTTGCCGAACGCGCCACTTCTGCGGCTAGATTGGGGGAGCTCGGCTTTCGGGCTGGCGGTATCTCCGCTGCGTCGCAATTTGCGCAATCTGCGCAATCTGCGTAATTTGCGCAATTTGCGCAATCTGCACCCGCTGACTAATATTATCGCCCCTTTAGGCAGACTTGGTTCCTTCGGGCTTGCCGAACGCGCCACTTCTGCGGCTAGATTGGGGGAGCTCGACTTTCGGGCTGGCGGTATCTCTGCTGCGTCGCATACACTCCTAAAGTTTGGGTATCAGCGATCCCGCCAGTCCATCAGCCTTGGTAAAGATATCCCCCGGTCATTCCTGCCGTCCCAATGGCGTCAGGAATTTCTCCCGTTCCCAAACGCAAACAGATAAAACCACTCAGTTCAATTCATGAACCCGGTCGCGTCAGCTTACAGAGCACATAAATTGAGCTCAAGGACTGGGAATACACTACCAGCCCAAGTTTCGCATCATTTTTGCCAGTCCTATCCCTGGGTTTTACACAAACCATTGAATAAGAATGAAACTCGAACACATGGGTACAAGAACATCTATGGGAAAGGTACACCGAATCAGTTCTACTAAACACCGCTCACCTCCTCATCCACCTCCATCTCCGAATCAGTATCCACCAAATTTATCTCCTCTTCTTCACCGACTTCACCGTCCTCAGCCCCGGAGTCTGATTGCGCATCAATCTCCTCCTGGGTAGGAATATTATACCGCTCCAAAACTTTGTTCCCGTACGCCCGCATGAATTCGGACTTGCCCATTTTCTTCCAAGCTGCATGCTCCGGGGCGAAGACGTATGGCTCGAGCGGAAACGCAACACCAGTGTCAGCATACCGGGCACGTTCCTTGAGAGTGAGTGAATTGTAGAACTCTGGAGTAAAGAAGTCAATGGGGACATCGGGCGGCAACACCAGCGAAATCTTGGAGGCAGGGAAGAGGGGGTCATCGTGCTGGCGGACCTCAGGTTTCCTGGAGGCAGGTTAGCGATGTGATCGTCAACTTGAAGGATTGGACATACTTCTGACCAGGAACAGGATTACGAGCTCTATACTCGTCTGACTTCACATCGAGCTCGGTAACAAAGAATTTACCGACAACTGAATTGCGCCCGGGCTTCTCACGAGTATGGCGGCCTTGTGTCGGGGAGTGTTCATCGTCGGAGTGCGCCTCTTTGACATAGGCCATGCGCTGAATGGGTTTCCGCAGCCCAAGTCGCTTAGCGGTCTGGAATCGGGTGACACCCAGCTGAAACAAGTGTAAGTTAATGTTGAAGTAAGAAGAAAAGACGTACTCGGGTGCGAGCCTTGAATGCGACACTGTTCTCGAGAGACTTGCCCAGGCTTCCCGGATTCCGCCGTTCCATCTTCGTCTTCTGCGCAATCGTTCCGAACATGAAATTATCGAACATGTCACCGAGGAGGTCGCCGTCCTGAGCGATGTGGTTGTCAACGTTCAAAGCGTAGAGGGCAAAGGAGGACGACAGGAATTGGAAGGCGGAAACGGCTAAGTGGCGGTGAAGTTCGTTGTAACGGGACTGCACCGGCCCCTCGACGTCGGGGATGTACCCTTTCAGACCAGCCTTCGAAACCATAGTAAAGACGGTGGCGAGATGGTTGGTAGGAATGCGAGCAATGTCGCAAGCAATGGGCCCAGAGATCGTTTTGGCATCCTTAATGAGCTTCGTGGCATGCTCAAGATCCGCTTGCACAGCGGTTCTAGACTGGGAGATGAGATCTCGCATATGAGCGCGAATATCATCGACTTTGTCGAATCGTTTCTCGTAGTGCGTGCGGGCCTCAATGGCGGAGGGAAGGACGTCATGCTGCGTGAGTAGACCGCACATTGCTCTGATCAAGCGCTGGAAAGCTTCTGCGATGCTTGCTTGTTAGCCCTGTCCATAATGAACACGTAAGAAACGCACCTGAGTCGATTTTGCCTCCGGAAGAACCTCCTTTGAACGAATACCCCAAGGATTTCGTGCACACTTTGGAGTTTCTGGGTCAGAACCATCCCCGCTCTGCGCGTTGTGTGATGCAGGAGAGCCGTCGGCCGGCGTCGCAGATCCTCCAGCAGATGCGGGGTCGGACGCGGTGGAGCCCCCGGGAGCTCCAGTGCTCTGGGTGCCCGTGCGCGGCCTCTTGCGGGACGAACCAGGTTCAGCCGGGTCGCTCTTGGAAGGGCTGCCCCCACGCTTGCTGCCAGTCTTGTCTTTGGCCGCGAAGCGGGCTTTTGGCAACTTCGCCTTTGCCTTCCCTTTGGTGCTGGACTTCTTTCCCATTGACGGCATGAGTGCGAGATTGAGAGCGTAAGAGATACGATGAAAGGAATATGAAAGAGAGTATCTGAAAGAATCTAATAAAAGGCTGATCATTGATGTCCGGCCTCGAGGCCAGTGACAGCAGCGAGCGTGTCGGGTCGAGGACAGGAATATTAGAGAGAGGGCGTCGTGTGGGGCTCATCTTAGCCATCCATGTAGCCATAAGCGCAGACTAGCACTGCTGAAGCATGGATGGCTGCGATTGGATTCACAGACATTCCCCAATTTCGATCCAAAGCGGGTCTGCGGAGAAGACAATGCAGGAGCAACAAGAGTTTGATGGGGCATTGGTCCAGAGATGGAGTCTTTTGAGACAAGCTCACAAACGATGCAGCGAGGGGATGGGAGGATGAGGAGAGACAGGAAGTAGCTGATCATGTGTGCGATCCGGCAATCATGGATGCTCGGGCCGCCAGCTCCGCCACGCCCAAGCCACGCCCATGGCAAGTGTCGGTGCTCCGCCGATCAAATGCCATGAACCCACGCCCACGGGTCTTGCCGCCTGTGTCTGTCGACTCGTTCCCGAGTTGGGCATTATTATTTTGTAAACACCCTTTTTTTTGGTGTGCTCTTACTCAACTTGTGGGCCGCCCCCCCGACCCGTTAATTTTGCGACATGCCTAGGCTATTTTTTCCCAACAAGGAACACGTGTGTCCGTCATGTTGAGCCACTGCGCCTGACAATCTGTCGACTCGTTCCCGAGTTGCGCGTTATTATTTTGTAAACACCCTTTTCTTGGTGTGCTCTCACTCAACTTGTGGGCCGCTGCCCATTGAGTGCAGCTGTATGTATCAGCCAGGATTTAAAACCAAGGCGAAGCTTTCTGCCTCTTCAGATCTTGGCTATATGTTGTTTTTGAGTGTGGCAAAGTTCATGGTTTCATTTGATTTAACATGGTGAAAGCTTCTACAGGGTTACCTGTGCTTGCTGGCCTGTTTGCCTTTTAACTTCAGGCTGTCGTAAATAATCGGAAAAGCCTCTCTGATAGTTTAGATCTGTTGAACCACAGCCCGGGGGCTATGCACATCGGGCATCGGGCAACTCGGACATCCCCGTATGTTCTCTAACTTTCTACTATGTTCTTCACGGACTCTTACTGACTCAGTCCTGTAATGACTCGATCCCATTATGACTCATATGGACTCATACCTACGTATTTAAACAGCGCTGTAACCTATGTATCTTTAATCAATTTATCGTGAACCCAAATACTATTTGTGTCTCAGAGAACCACTGCGTGTTCTCACCAACTAACCAACTCGTCTATTCTCAACAAGATCATTGCCTTTTTGCTTTCCATCAATTCGAGTTCTTCCGGATCATTCCTTGTTGCATCTTCGGGCTGATATTATTAGGAGACTGTGCCTTCTTGCGCAGCTCTCCCTTGCCATCCCAGGACACAAATCCACCATGAGTGACTGCTATGCCGGTTAAGGTCCGGGTTAGTGGTTCGGGTTTCTCGGTGTCTCGGCTTAGGGACGTCATCTGCCTTGGTGTCTTGGTGTCTTTGGTTCAGGTTTGGGTTGGTTCCGGTTTGGCCGTTGGTGAGCCACGGTGATGGTGATGGGAATTGGCCATGTCAGAAATGTGAGCACTTGATTTGCGATTTATTTTAAGCTTAGTCACTGGCCCACAAGGGCTTCAATTGGTGTGTTGGGAATTTGCAGAGAATATCCTGAAAATTAAGATGGCTTGTAGCAAGGGGATTTCAGAGTGATAGACTCAGCTTGATGGTGTTTCTGGGTCAGAAAAAACAGTAGATCTTGGTTCTGTGGGTGGTGGGAACTGAAATGGCTTGATTCACGCTTGCTGTGACTTGCAGTGAAAGCGATGACGTCAAGGCTTAGAATTGGAATTGCTCCGGAATTTGGTGATTGTCCATGGCAAAATACAAGGGTCTACAGACAAGGCAAAAACCGTCTATTGACTCGGATGTCGATGGATGGGCCATCTGACTGCCTGCTTCGTCATGTGGCAGAGTCAGGTATCAGTGATTAGGGTGGATCTTGTTTGTTTGCAAGTGAAGAGGCGTGGTCCGCTTAAAAACACCGGATGAAGGGCTTAGACAGCCATTTGAGGTTTTGCAGGTTATTGCGTGATGCGTGCCACCCGGCTTCGGGAATGCCGTAACGGTTTCCGCGGAATCAGCATGGCGTGAAGGAGAAAAGGGGGCGTACATCAGTGTAGGGACAAACATGACACAAGTTGATTTCATTTTTTAAATAAATAAATGTCAGCTGCGAAGACACAATATGCAGAGAGTGAAAGGAGTGGCCGTTGTAATATTTGTTTGTTGCAAGCGAAGAGGCACGGTCCGCTTAAAAACACCCGATGAAGGGCTTAGACAGCGGTTTGAGGTTTTGCAGGTTATTGCGCGATGCGTGCCACCCGGCTTCGGGAATGTCGTAACAGTCCGCACGGAATAAGCCAGGCATTCAAGGTAGGTGCTCGAGTGGAGGAGGACTCTGTGCATCGAGGAGGCATGGCCCGCTTAAAATGTGAAGGGAAGGGCTATGTTCATGGGGTGGAGATTGTACAGGTCAATGCATGTCGCTTGCCCACCCGGGTTCGGGACTGCCGTTGTGGCCAGCAGGGAATCAGCCATGTGTTTGCCTCTACACGCGGTGATGTACTCATGGAACGTGTTGGGTGTCCTGAAACGTTCTGGAGCGTATTCTGAGAAAAATTGGGTGAGCGGTACCTAGGGCCGTGATGACGGATCTACCCAGCTGGATCATCTGCTACCGATCGGAAGGGGTGTGTTATGCGTCCTATGTGATTTGATGCACTCTCTGTGTATGGTGTCCGTGTCCGCTGATTGATGTATTTGGCCGTACAATTGTACTTTTTATTCGACACTTGGAATTGAAATACTGAGCCAGGCGCTTGACATTGAGTGGAACGAACGAACTCGGGACGAGTGGATGGTGTATCTCTGCACATTGGCAGACAGCGGACTCCTCACAGGCGCTCGTTTATAAAGGCAAAGCAGGACTGGGGCAAGATGCAAGGCACAAGAATGTTAGGGGAAGTCTAAATAAATTGTGAGCAAGGAATACATGGATGGGTGGAAGAAAGATGTACCGCTGTGCCTATCAGCAAGGATCCTGCTTGACGTCTTGGAAACACTCGTGCTTGAAAGCTTCCACAGCATTGTGTGACCTCGCTGGTCAGTTTACCTTCAAGGAGCAATGAAGTGACCTTCCAGACAGCCAAACATTCAAATCAGGTCGCTGGACCTGGATCTTTTATTTCGGGTACTTGAAAGTAATTTGAAATGCTTCCAAGGCTTGTATTTTGCGAATGTGGCTTGCCCACGATGGAGTGAAGACAGCAATGCATGTGTCTGCCCCCGGCTTCGGGAATGCCATAACGGTCAGCAGTGAATCAGATGTTCAAATCGGTTGGCTGGCACTGTGTTGTTTATTTCAGCCTGTCGGAAATAATGCGAAAAGCTTTTTATGCTTGCATTTAATTGATGTAGCTGATGGAATCTGATAGTTTAGACACTTGCATCTTCGTTTCCATCGATTCGCCTTCCTGTGGATCATCCCTCATCACAGGGTCCAGCTTATATGCTTAACCGACTATTCCTTCTTGTGCAGCTTGGACTTGCGATCCTATGATTCAAAATCCAGCGCGAGTGACTGTTATTCTCCCTCAATGCTTGGAGCCCTACCCATTTTATACCTTCCCTAGGCCCCCCTAGGGATTCTAAAAATAGAATTCTCCGAATTTTTTGCGAACAGTAGCCCTGTTCGAGGGCTACATGGATATCTAGAAAGTTAAGTGATCGGTTCAGCCGATCATCGGGTATGGAGGTTTTTATACCCAAAAAGGGAATTTTTTGTCGAATCTACCACTTCTGGATGTTGGACGTGGTGACAACGGGCAAAGAAATTTATTGCAAAGGAATGGAAATCAGGGGATATAGAATACTGTATCGTGCATTCATTGAGTCAACAATGATGGCCCCGCCCAGTGGGAAGAAAAAATCGCCATCCCATAGGAAGTCAAAAGGGATAATTCTAATGGGCAACCCGGTTTCTCAGAGAAACCCCACAGATCAGGGAAATCATTGCAAAGTCTAATGAGAAGCCCTCCGAACTTTCGGCGCAGCCTTCGGAGTTTAAAAGGTTCATAGAGCCCATGGCGGTCCCAATTCTTCACCGGTTGATCTGAAATAAATTGTATGAGTCTATTAGTATTTTCGTAGGAGTTCTTTATGTTTATTCTTGGGCTTCGAGCTGTTGGACATACCCAAGGAGCGAAAGTTCAATTTGATGGCATCAAAGTGCGCTGGGTTCAACGTCCGAACACTTACACCTCTCTGTAGGCTGGTCTAAAACATATGATGTCCCTCTGGGCGATAGCTAAAACACATTTCAGCATAATATATCATGCCGAGGACGTCGAGCTCGGTATTCGACTCGGGCAGCTCTTGCCATTAGAAAATGATGTTGGTTGGTGCCTGCACCTCATGAGGGCTTTTGCACTCAATTAAACATCCCAGCGGACCTTGTACTACTTCCAGGTCGTGTATTTCATTTAAATCACCCTAATAATCGAACACACAATCAAGATACACGGTAAGGTTGAGTTTCATCAAGTAAACATTTCCTTTTCGAGGAACTCTTCAGCTCGGCGCCGGCAAGGGAAACCCCGAGAAGCCGGGCTTCCTAATAACACAATCTTTTTGGAAGGGTTTCTCTGGGAAGCCGGGTTTCCCATTAGAATTATCCAGTCAAAAGTATCGTTCGGTAGCAAGATGAATGAACACGTACCAGCTCCAACTTGACGGATGGATCCGGAGCCCGCGCTGCCGAAGCGGAAACAAATTTCCTGCGGAGGGTTATGGCTCGAGATCAGCGATTGAAGCTCATCTTTGAAGCTAATCTAAAAGTCCAGATCAGCAGGGGTCTTGAGTTGAATACACACCTGCCTACACGGCCCCGCGCAGCGGAGAGAAAAAAATTAGCCGAAAAACTGTTCTGTAGCAAGACAAATGAACGCGTACCAGCTCAAACTTGATGCATGGATCGAAGCCCGCGCTGCGGAAGCAGAACCAAATTTCCTGGGGGGTTACAAATGGCTCGAGATCGACGAGCGAATGTACTTTATCCAATGAGATATAAGCTTACCTCATAGGCCCGGGCCCGCGTAGCAGTAGAATGAAAATGGAGAGGCCGGAAACAACGTGAGTCAGACGTAAAGATTTTTTTTGGGGGGGAGGGGGGTGGAAGTTCGGGAGAACGCAGAATGGTGTTTGATTCGGCCCGGGATACCGCAGCCAAACACATGCCTTGTTTCTTGCCACACATGTACACTTCTGCTCGTCTCCCGCGCGCCGCCACCGTCTTTCAGGGTGCTCTCGTCTTGATCGGCGAGCATGCCTACCCCACCTCCCTCGCGGTGTCCAAGCCTTGCGCTGTGTACACGTCCACTTCGCAAGTATATCCGGCGTCTTTCAGCTGGGTATCCCTTGGGCCTTGCTTGACGGCCCTGACGCAGTGACCGCAGTGACGCTACGCCATTCCTCCCTTAACCTTGACGCCGGAGTCCATGGCATCCATTGGCATGAATCCCTCCTCGCCTTCTCCCTGCATACGCGACGAATGGGTGACGAAGAAGGCAGATGGTCGAGGAACAACTCGGAACGCGTGGCCAGCAAGGCGGACGACGAGCCTCTGACTCTGCAGGGTAGGTATGGGGTTACCCAGTTCTTCCATTCAATTCATGAAGCTAACGATCTCTTTTCTCTCGTAGGCTGTCCGAGGTCGTCGCTTGGGCTCCTCTCCGAGTCGCCCAACTCTCGCCCATGCTCGTGTCCGCCGGCCGTTCTATCGCGTTCTCGTGGCTCTCATCCATCCGAGCCTCCTAACTTTCACCTCGCTCCGAGCTCGTAGTGGATTGCCAGGGGTAGGATTATAGCCCGCCCATCATTCTTTCTTTCCTCTTCCCCGACCGTCGTCGGTCTCCACCGTCTAGCCGACCACGCAGCCCTCTCCCTTTACATCCAGCGCGACTCCTCCCGGCCCCCGCTTCCGCTTCCGCCTGCACTGCCTCCCCTTCGATCCGCGCGTCTTGTGCGCCGTGGTGCCGATTTCTCAAAATACAGCTATGGCTCTCCAGCACGCACATTCCTCCTGGGGACATATGCTGCGTCCTCTCCCGACTCGCCCCGCCCCCGCCTCGATGCTGTGACGGTGTTCGCCGGTGTCGGGCGTGCCACGTCATTATCCGAATCTACCTTGCGCGTCCTCTCCTTCCGCGCCTTTGGCGTACACGGGCACGATCACGGACACACCACCCTCCCCGGCATGTAACCCTCGCGTGCGCAGGGCTCTCCCTCGACGTTCGTGAGCCGCGGAAACGCCGTCCGTACCCTAACGGGGACACTGCACTCGGCTCTCGAGGATCCTTGCAGCGGCAGAGCAAGCGCGCGGGGGGGGGGGGGGGGGGCAGCCGTAGCGGCTCCCCCTGCCCCAAATGGGCTCGTCTGGCGCCGCCGTGGACCTCGACATCGTGTACCGGAACGTGTCAGTACGTTGTCCTTGCTCGCCCCACGCCTGCTCCTGCTCCCATCACGTCTTCACGCACGCTCGCCTCGCGCTCGCGCTCTTCCCCTCCTTCTGCCCCTCCTCCTCTTCCATTCCATACAAGTACTCGCGTTCTCTGCAGATTCCATGACGCCGAGCCTTGTAGACTCCGGGGACGACGCGCTGCTAGTGCCAGCGCGGCGCGGCGCGAGGGGAGTTACGCCCAAGTCGAGGAGGAGAAGTAAATGAAGGAGGATCGAGTGGCATGTGCGGCGAGTATTCCTTGTATTTCCCCTTCCGTTCCTTGTACACGATGCTTCGCCCACTCATCTATCCGGATCCCCCACCCTTCCTGCCGCTGCCTTCCACCCTCGTCCTTCACTCCCTCCCTATCTTTCCTCATCTTGTCGGGCGATGCTGACCCGCTCCCTCGTAGATTCGAGGTCTATCCACCGCCACATCCGGCATGCCGCGCGGTGAGGTCTCAGGCGCGTTTTGCGCTTCGTTGTTGAATCTTCACGGCGGGATGTGTCCGGCAGCGCGCGCGCTTGGACTTTTCGGCTCCACGCTCACCATCGTATCGTAAGGCGCGGGATGGATTCGTGTCTGGCCGATCGCTGTGGGTTAGAGGATAGAGGCAGCTACAGATGCTTATGTCGGTGAGCATTCTCGTCCCGTCCCTGCGTTCCTTGTCGCCGCTTTCCCTTCCCCTCTCTCCGTCTTTATCCCTCGTTCACATGCTGATGCCCTCCTCGTCCTTAGGGGTGCAGCGTCCCCCCGCGCTGCGCTGCTGTAACCAGTATAATTGACCAGAGCGCGGCGCGCGGTCCTGAAGGCATTGATTGAGCAGCGTGCGGGCGCGATCGAGAAGGCGGTGGGCCTGCTTGCCTGGGTGCGGGTGGGTCCCTTTGCGTTTCTGTTTCTGTGTCTTTCTTTCTTCTACTTTCCCTTGGTCGAGGGCGGGATCTTATTCTTGTTCTTATTCCATTCTCGCTCGCTCTCTCATCCCTCCGCTTGCGAGGGCACTCCGGCGGCTTGCGAGAGCTATCCGGGCGTCGGCGTGTTGGGGATGTGCATTGCCGTCGGTGCTAAATGCACCGGCGCAGCGCGGCCGTGGCTGATGGGCAACGCCTTGGGAGTTGACTCGCGCATTCTTTAGCGACCTCTACTTACGTACCACTTGCCACATCTCTACAGTCCCATTCTTTTTATCCGTCATAACTCGAATGATATGTATCTCCATCCAGCTCGACATTCTGAATAGATGAGAGTTGAGTCGTCTTACCTAAGTCGTCATCCACAATCGGACCCTCAGATAGTTATTGCTCTACGTGAATAAGATGTAGACATGTTGAAATAAGTTGCCAGCTTTAACCTGTAGAAGTCACCGTGAACATGAGGCAGAGTTTTTGGGACCTGGCGTGGTCAGTGAACGCACTCAAGCCGGAGCGAAGCGACGGCATGTCTGGTATTACAGTAATGAAATGACAAGAACGATGCGTAAAATCAGGCGTCGGTAGACGCAATCAAGCCCCGTAGCATGTCGAGGTCGTGGGCCTTCTCGATCTGACCCATTGCCGTGACACCCACCGGCCAGCTAATGTTGTGGGCCAGGTGAATTGGGTATTTAGCTTGTCCCACCTTCCCCGCCCAGTCGAAGTCGATCAGCTTGAGTTCCTTCCCCGCCACCATGATATTGGGCCATCGGAGATCCCCGAAGACATACCCGCCGTTGTGCAGAACGGAGATGATTTCCGTGAGCTGCCCCGCAAAATCCTCGGGAAGCTTGTCCTGCAGCTGCGCAACAGTCTTCCCATCGATATATTCCATGACGATCATCTTGAGAGGTTGGTACGAGGGAGAATCGTCCGAGTGATCCACTGATCCGCAGTAAAGCAACTCGGGGGCCATGCTGTTAGCGGCCAAGAGTTCGTGAGCCTCAGGACAGTACGCCTGAGTAAACTTGACGACGACTGAACGTGGCTGATCCTCGAGGGTCTTGCAGAGGAACGTGACACAGCCGGCATCACGCTCTAGGGCCTCATCATATTCGAAATGGACCGGTATGCCGCAAGAAAGGAAAGAATTAGGAGAGGGGAAGAATCTGGAGGGTTCGGGGTCGTTGGTGGATGCCAGTGCGATGTAATATTCGCGCAAATGTCCAAGGGAGCGCGTTAATGAATATAGAACGCGGGCTACCCGGCGACACCCACTGTCGTTCAGCACGGCTCCGTTGCCCATCCATATGAAGTCCGTGAGACGCTGCACAATGCATTTGTCGGTTAATACAGCGCCGAGGACAGCCAGCCAAGGTCCGGCGAAAGCGATCAAGAATGTAGGGCAACAACATCGCCCTCGAACGGCATCATTCTAGAACGAGGAGTCAGTGAAATGACCCAGAGAGGAGAAAATTGTCTTACGTTGCTTTGCGCCCAGTATTTCAACATTGAGAACGATGCTTGGATGGAAGCATCACAGCCATCCTCTCCGAGCTCGCGCTTCTCCTCCTCAATTAAGAGCGCAACTGCCTCATCAAGGGATCCGTCCGTCCCTGACATCGTCCACATGATGACGCCGTCTGGCGTTGTGCGATCATCACTGATCAGCTGCGTAATTCCATAGGAAATGGCATTTTTGAGAGCGGGGCGGATCTTGCTTCGTCGAATGCTCTCGTCGTCATATATCGCTGACGCCTTGCGCATGAGATCCGCTGTGGCGAGTACGACATTATCAGGGATTTCCAAAGCGGGATTGGTGGCATCGTCGATGAAGCGAGCAAACGCAGGGTTGTATAGCTGGACTGGGGGGGCCATAGTGGAAATGTCATGCGCAGGATTGTAGCGTCCATCGTATATCGGATAATCGCTGCGCTGTATGTCTCGGTAGTTTACCGACTTGGCCGACTGCGACGGCGACTTTGACCCGCGCGCGTTCTGTACCAAGTTTCGATAGCCTGGCGGATAAATTCTCAACTATGCTCGTCGTAGTCTCAAACGGACACGCACGAGTATTCATTGCCCCTATCGTGTCTCGCTCTTCCGACTGTTCGGCATTGGGAGGTGGGCTGACGTCCCGCTGCCGAGGTGGGAGGACCTCCGCAATGACGTTCACCGCGGCGGGTTTTGAGTTTGTTCTTGGACCCAGTAGTTGAACGTCGTCTGTCAAAATCAACGAGGTAGCAATAGCATCGAGATCGCGACCAGATCCTTGCAATAGTCGCGCCCAGGCGCCGCGAATCAGAGGGATGTTCTGATTGGGCTGGTGACTACTGTTACTTCCTCGCAGTCTCCAGGGATTCCAATGACGAACCTTCCATAATCGAAGATCCCCCGCTGCAAGACCCAGACCCCGAGTACCCCACTCCACCAGAATCATTTTCTTCAGGTCGGTCAGGTCGTGGCTTTCTTGAACCGTTACTTTGATAGGCTCCGCCTCCGGATCGGAAAAATCAACGACATAAAGGTTAGCCATGATGGTGCGGAGGGAGATGACATGGCGTGATCGCAGTTTTGAGCGATCACGTGAAATATGGTCACGACGTTACAACTTGAGCGTGACGTCGTGATGCTGTACTTATTGTAAGTTAATTCAGTGTTGGCGGGGTAGACAACGATCATCAAGAGGGTAGGGATAGTGATGTGCTTGGGCTTGGCTTGGCTTGCAAGCCGGGGCTTGGGCTTGGCTTGACCGGGCTGTAGAGGAAACTGACAGGGGGTAGTGTTGCCGGGGTCCGGTTAGGTCCGGTTTTTTGCCAAAAAATCCGAACCCCGAACCTGACCTCGGGTTCGTTCGAGGCATTTGTCCGAACCTCGAACTGGAACCCAGGTCCGGTTCTTTGGGGTTCAGAACAGGTTCGAATCTCAAAAAAAAATCTCATGCACCGGACTTGGATTTTCGGGGTACTGGTGTGATTGGAGGGTACAAGGGATATGTTTTCCGTGCTCTGAACCGTCATTTCAATCCAGAGTTCCATAGGACCCTCTGACGCGACCAAATACCAAGAGAACCGGTCCCAAGCAGTCGGAAAGCCGAGGGATCGGATCGGATGCTCCCGACATTGTGCTTGCAGGAGATACCTCTAAAGTTGCGTAAACAGGGCCAGTTCATCTTATTCTCCTCGTTAGCAAGAACAATAGACACGAGGAATTCTACGTGGGCAAAGAAGGACTCATGCGAGCAGTTGACGAAGCCGTGTACAATGAGGGTCGATACAAACAGTGAGGGGTGAGACCTATACCAAAATTGCGCCCCGCAATCAATTCTGAACGGAAGTTTTTGCTACTGGTCCCAGAATGAGGTGAATGCTACCCCCTCCCCCGGGACCAAGCTCTCCAGACCCCTTTTTCATCCCAGTTCTCTGCAAACAGCGCCGTCTGTGGCCCTTCTTTTTCCTCAGACAGTCCGAAGTAGCCTACTTCGGCCATCAATGATCCGTTTTCAATGCCGTCCCGTCGGTTTCATATGAAACAAACTAGTACAACCCACACCTAGCATCCTACCCTCACCTCCCTCCAAATCTCAGCTCAAGCGCCCCATTATTCACAGAGTTGCAGCCTCATCCCTGACAAAATCACGTTTCTCATCGTCCAATGCCTCCCTTGACGCCATCATTGATGCTTGACCCCTTCGTCATACTTGTAGTACTGCAGGTCACCTCGGAACTAAACATATTGTGGGCACCAGAAGTAATTGAGGCACGCCAGGAGTAAAAATTGGGCGTCGATTGGCGGCGGGCCGGGTCTCCGCAATATTTAAAAACCAACCATTTTCGCCCGACCATTTAAAAACTGGTTTATATTTATCTTGGGCTCAGTTCTGTGGGCAGACTGGTGGCTGTACACAAAAAAACATCCAACCCAGAACGGAAAAATGGGTTGGATTTTTTTGTGTACAGCCACCAGGTCTGCCCACAGAACTGGGCCCAAGATAAATAGGTTATTACCCGAAGAAGTTGTGATAGCAGGCAGGTTATTGAATCACAAATTTAAACATGACTGAGACTTGCCTGTCAATTGCGTACCTGGCGTGAATAGATCAGCGACACGAAACTTGGTTGATATGAGAGGTAGTGGCGAAATACTACGCTGGCATGCATATCTCCGTAGAAAACTCAAACACCGGATAAAAGCGCGAACCCGCTCGGGTCGGGAGAAACATCGTTGGAGGAGCCTCCCATATCCAAATCAGTGTTCGGTGCGTCAAAGACGGTGGGCGCACCTGGAAAGGCGAGAACGAGGCAAATAGATTGCGACTTCGAGGGCCTTGGAGGGAACGTCGCGACGAGCTGTGGACCCGACGGGAACAGTATAGCAACATAGCAAAATTAGTGCGCCATAGAACGGAGCAGACAGCAGTGGGTACTGATGAGCTGCCAGTGGTGGAAGGACTTGACCTGGAGTGCGTTGGATATCCCTGCAGGCTGTCAGCGTTGAATGAAGGTGGCATGCGGACGTAAGGACCCATCAAAGCCGAGGCACATCACGCCGGCTAGCACGTCGAACACAACTACGGCAACGCTGGGAACTCAATCAGCCATAGAATTGAAGAAGAAAGGTCGTGAGTACTTGGCAAACCACGAGTGGTACATAGTCGAAGGGCACACCACAGAGCTTGCACTTTTGCGGGTTGTCAGTGTGGGATGAGCGAGGTAGTTGGAGACTTGGAACCTCGAGCACAAACACCGGCGCGAGTGCATCCGTTCACCTCACTCTCTCATGACCATGCGGTTCTCCAGCGCAACGACGAGCTCAGCGGCGAGACTCTGGTCGACATCGCTCAATACATGGGGTGATGTGGCAGTAAGAACGCACCTCAACGCCGAGCGGATGATCGTGCACACCTTCGCTACGAGGGATCTCAGTATTGTGCTGGTTCGGATAGCTAACTGTTGTCGTCACTGCCTCCGATTAGTGCGCTCGTCGCGCCTCGCGGACCTGCGGCGACCCCGATCCCACAGGTTTAGACTCAGACTGCTTTCATTCCCGACCCCGTCGCCACCCTCTTTTGTTCTTTCCACGACTTTCCGAGCCATTTAACTCAGCTAGAAGCTAGGGAATATTCAGCAGCTGTCTCCGGAAAATTGTGCGACCGCTCTGGGACACATTATTATTGTACCTGTTCGATTTTATTGTACTACATTTCCTCACTTTGTTTAAATACTGGTTCTGCTCCACAATGAAAACACGATATTTTCCCCCCACATTCTGGCCTACAGTTTCCAACATTCTCGTATTTCGCTCTCGTCTATCGCTACCGCCGACACGCAGGTCCACGCCTCGTATACCTACGCCCCCATCGATCCAGTCAGTCGCACTGTTGCCAGTCTTGGTGCTATACTTGGTTGAGACACTTGCCTTACACACATCCTTCGTTCCGTTTGAGCCGCGCACCTCTTGTTAGGTTTTGCTCGCGCTTAGCCGGTTCGCAGCGTGTCAATGAGCCAGAGGTCCGCAATTCTTTCCACTTTCTGGATTCTTCCCACGGTTCCAGCACCTCTGACCAATGCTACATTCTCTTGGCGATGTGTCGGAAGTGGAGGAGAATAGGGCCTATGTGTCGGGTTTGCTGCACTGTGTCGGGCTTTCTGATTTTCGACAGGTGTGTCGTGGTGTCGGGTTTTAGGGAGCCTCGTGTTTTCTCTTTCCATTGGATCGATGCTATTGGAACTAAACGGTATATGTTTCCCTCGTCTTTCCGAGCAGCATTTCTCAACGTCGAGCGGTGAGCGTCCAGCAGACGATGTTGGAGCTTTTGAACCAGCTGGATGGATTAGATACGCACGGAGACGTCAAAGTGATCATGGCCACAAACAAGATCGAGTCGCTTGACCCTGCGCTCATCCGTCCCGGTCGTATAGACAGCAATATCGAATTCCCGCTACCTGATGTCAAGACCAAGCGGCACATCTTCAGGTCAGTCCCCTCCTGTTATTTGCTTGCTCTAAATAACATGTTGCAGATTACATACCTCGCGCATGAGTCTCAGCGACGACGTTGATTTGGAGGAACATGTCATGACAAAGGACGACCTCTCTGGTGCCGATATCAAGGCAGTATGTACCGAGGTCGGCCTACTCGCTCTTCGTGAGCGCCACGTGCGGGACAACAAGGCCGACTTCACGTCTGCAAGAGAGAAGGTGCGCATGCCACAATTGTTTTCTTTCTTCTTGTACTCAACTTTCCTTTCAATCCAGGTTCTGTTTAGGAAGAACGAGGGTACGCCTGAAGGCCTCTATTTGTAGTCAACATCGTTGTTGCTCGTCGTAATTTTCACTGTCTGCTATCAAATCATGAGCAATCATCGTGCTCCTATTTCGTCTTTTGTGGCTCTCTTCTTTCTTATTCCGCACCAACCAAACCAACCACATTCACGTCTCTTTTCACGTCTAACGACTCGCCCCATCCAATGGTATCCAACACCCTGCCCAATTTTCCGGGTCCTGATGGCAGCTGCCCTCATCGTGAACATTGTGTGCCGCTCGTCGTCAGTCGCTTCGCAGGTTACTCCAGGACCCCTTGAGCTGGAACCCAACCGAATACGAGGGCGAGATAACCCAGGGTACGCAGTTGGTGGCAAGACTTTGGGTTCCCGTGTGGGGTGAGAGTACGGCTGTTTCTGGTGTTTTCTTCGTCATCCCACGTTGTAGAGTCTGCCCAATATCAAGTGAACCAGCAAATTCTCCGCATACAATTCGCTGCATCTCGTACGAAATTCCTTCTGCCCTCCTCACCGTCTAGTGAATCTCTGCCCCCACTCGTCTGATGGGTCCTTAATTGTGTGATTCTCCCGCAATAACCGCCTTCCCGTGTACTTCTCTTGTGTGAAAAATCAGTTCTAAATTTTCTTTGTGAATTTGTGTTCGAGGGTATAAAACATGCCCACCTTCCACTGTGTCCCCTCATGGCTCATCCGAGTCGACAACCTCGCGCACCCGGCCCTCCGGGAGCCGTTAATCGACTCCCCACATCTGAAGGCATTTCGATAATGGACATTGAGCTAACTATCGACCAGGCAATGAACCAGATAATCCCGCAGGCCGTTATGCGGTCCGAGGTCGAAATGCTACAAGGGGTTTTTCGCAAATGGGTTTCCGCAGCACAACTACCGGCTCTCGTTCTTCTTCTTTGACACCGTATGTCGCTCAAATGGTATCATGTCCACTCACATGATACTTCCAGGACCACTGTTCAAACTCGACAAAATGCTCCCGCTCCGGAACAGCCCTTAGCGACGAGGTCAGTCGTTTATTCAGCTGAATGCCTACATCATCTGAAATCGTGGTTCAGCTCCACAGATACTTCAACTCCCCTGCCCCAGCAGCCTGGTGCAAGTACTCCTCGTGCGGCACCAGCAATTGCTGACGTCCTCCCCGGCAAAAACCGACAAAACTCGTATATTTTATGTGCTAATCTCCTCGTTGCATTCCTCCACACCAGACATCATGTCTCGTTTCGGGCGTGTAGCCTGATCCTTGTCGCGCTGGGGTTAATCTTCTCGACTTTACCTGGCAATCTTCTGAGCAAGGAAAAACTTCTTCGGCGGCTACCAACAGTCTTTTCGAGACTCGATCTGACCGACAAATTCAAAAGATATCCTATTTGCTACCTTTGTCACAAAATCTTTAATCCAACTGTCCCTCCCGATACTCTGTGCCCGGACTGCGAATGCGAGATATTCCGTCCCCAAACTCGGTCACTTTTCCGTCGACTCTTCCAGTCCGAGCCGGAGCCTACTCATTCAACTATTTATTTAACAGCCTTAGCATTATATCGAGAACATCCAGATCATCTCATTCGATTTGCCCTTCATGATAAACATCTTCGCCCTCTCCTCACTCGTCCTCGCCACGCTGCATATGGCTGTGGCACCCGCCTCTGCGCACGGCTATGTCAGCCACCCGCCGAGCCGTCAAGCTCTTTGCAGGGATGTCCCAATACCTGGCTGCAGTGACGTCAAGTACGAGCCGCAGAGCGTTGAGGCACTGAAGGGCTCGTTCAAGTGCAACGGCGACGGCGTGCGGTTCCACGAGCTCAACGAGGAACACTTGATCATTTCAACGTGGTCCACCCAGGTCGCGCCCCTCTCTCCTTCACGTGGACGCTCACTCAGCCGCACGCCACCCCACATGGGAATACTTCATCCTAACCGAAAAAAACACCAAGCTCGCCTCGTTCGACGACGGTGGCGCCGTGCCTCCGCGCACGGTGGTGCACCAGGTGCCTTTGCATGGCTACACTGGCAGGCAGACGATTCTTGCCCGCTGGAATATCACCGATACCCCTGCCACGTTCTATCCCTGCGTTGACCTGAATATCAACCCCACCAACACCGCGACGGCCGTCGCAGGCGCAGCAGCCGCGCAGCAGCCGATTGGCATACCCCTCGCGGGGCCGGGGCTTGGGTTAGCATGGGCGAATGGCTCAAGCTCGGCCATGTAACGGCCCATCCAGTCGTTCAACCGACTGTATTGAATCGCCCGTTCGACCGACAGTTGTATCTATTTGATTTGAATCCTTACGTCTTCCCTTTAGGCGTGCGCTTAGGCACGCCCGATATCATTACGTACTGTTCTGTAGTATTTAGTCTGCGGGCCGAAGGCCCGAATAGATACTTTCTATACTACCAACTCGTTACCCCTCAGGTTCCTAATCGGCCCTCTCAACGGTCAGGGAATAGAGGACCACGAGACGGTAAATACTCCATTCTAGTGGTTGCCCGAGCTAGGGGTGGTCGAGGCGTTGGATGCTGTTCCTATTTGCGAAAATGCGGGCTGCCACGTCGTCGCGTTCCATTCGGTGAAGGTTGTGTTCGGACTCAACAGAAGGGGAGGTGCGACGAACGGTGGGGTCCCAGTTGCCATCTCGCCCTGCCAACAGTGCCTCTCAAAGCAAAGCTTGCACTGATCGGGAATCACCTGTCCAAGCCGCTCTAGGCTGCGAAGGATGGAACCGCAGGCGCTACGGTCAACAACTCATCATAAGTGGGGAATGATTGTAGCGTTGAAGAGGGTGTTGTACATGCATTGCGCCCATGTAGTGTTGCTTTGGGAAACGAGGTCGAGAGTGTTTTGCAGCAGGAGCTGGATCTGAGCCTCACTTGGCCCTGTGCTGTTGGAAAGATTGGGCCTTGCATCAGGTGAAGAAAAAACGTACCCAATCACGGTCGTAGCATTTGAGTAGGCACTGTAGGGAGCATCAGCGACATAGAGCAACAGCGGCACCTCAGGTTCGTTGCAGCCTGTCAAGTCAGGGAAGGTCAGAGTCACCGAATAAAACCAGTAATCGGTGTTAACTTGCCAAAGAATACCGGAGCCAAGGTGTAGTTGTTGATGAGGAAGGTGTTCACGTCGGGCATCTTGGGGAAGGGGACGTTGTTGGCGATTGCCATCGCCGCAGTGTTGACTGCGGAGGCAGAAGTTAGCGCTACTAAACTATTGAAGACATATCTCCTCACTCAAATTGGTGCCGTTCATCCAACCCGACTTTAGACAATCAGCGACGAATGACGAGGTGGGTGAAGAAGAGACCTACCGATAATTCCACGCCGGAGCTGTCACTAACGAGCAAGAAGTCCATTTTTCTCACGATCTGGATAAGTGGCCAGATAGGACTTTCCTGGCCTGAGTCGGATCAGCAATTTCGCCCCGATCTTAGGAAGGAAGGATTGAGATGGATCTCACCAGATTCACCGGCATCTACCAGTGCCAATGTCGCTTGTTCTTGAAGGCCCGCCTCCGACTGGTCGTAGCCTTGATGTATTATTTCAGAGTAGCGCTGTGCCGAGAAAACAGAGAAAACATTTACCGAGGAAGGGGTTGGTGACCAATCCATAGCCCACTTCCTGCGACGGCACATTCATCCAAGGTTCAACAAACCAGCAAGGAGACTTGCTTGAATGGTGGCATTTCCTAGCAGGCTGAGAATTCCAGGAAGATCACCCGTTATGAACGCGCCCAGTTCCTTAACTTGCGATTCAGCGATGAGCTCGGTTTCGTTCGGAGGATATGCCAGCTCCGCCCGCTTCCGCCGCGACTCGGCCCGCGAGAATATTCCTAGGGTGTTGTTTGTGTCCACAATAACAACCCAGTCCTTGATACATCAAATAAGTGAAGTTTTCCCAGACAGCAGAAAGCAGACGTACGGCTTGGGCAGCCACCGCCGCCCCTAAGACCCAAGCAGACGAGTCCCACCCAGTGACACACTCGCTCTCGTTGACTGGCACACCCGCTTTGAGGGGAGTACCGAGAAGCGAGGTGGGAGTGAAAGCTTGGGCGCGACCTTGCCAGCTGCCGAACTCGATCGGGGATATCTCGTAGATGGTTTGGTTTGTCGCGCTGTAAAGGAATGAGGTGAGGAACGGGCTTCTTTGGTGGAACGAAGGCATTTACTTGTTGATGGGGAACAAGATTCCGTCGTAAGAGGTACTTCCCGGAAGACCTTGGGGGATTCCTTCAGCCATGATGAGGAAAGGGAGCGGAACTGAGCCGTTGGTGTAGGCAGCTGAGGAAAAGAGGCCACTGAACGTCGGGCCAATGACACCTTTCGCAGCATAGAAAATTGCGGCCTATCGAAGTCAATCGTGGGGAGGGGAAGACCAGGGGGTCGACTTACAGTGCCCATGACGTCGGCAATGGACAGGTTGAATCCCGTGTTTGCTTTGAGTTGCAGGAGCTCATAAGCAGACTTGGGCACAGCTGTGAGAACTCTCAGTCATCTGAGTCATCTTTTCTGAAAAGCGCATTACCCGAGTTATTGAATGCTCCTCCAGTAACGAGTGTTTGAACGTCAATAAAGTCATTAATCGCAAGCGCCATGATCGCTACGCATCCACCGCTGACTGCATCTGGAATCAGAACAGTTTCTGGTGTTCTAGGAAATAGGCACTTACGCCCGGCGACGTAGGTAGTGGCCTGGGAAAGCCCGCCTGTCTTGGCAGCGACAGATTTACTGTACCTTGAATCAAAGCTTTGATAGAAGCCGACCCCGCCCATCTAAACACCGAACTTCAGCTCCTGGAGTCGGCAGAGGAGCAACGAAAGTTACCGTAGCACGGGCTGGTACGGAGTTTATCAACACAAAGGAGGTGTAAAACACATAAAACACTCACTGCCGCCCCCTGAATACGCTTGTCCGATGACCGGAACAGCGCTGCCGTTCGCAGAGAGGGTGGCGACGTAGGTGCTGGCATCGAACCCAGGGATGGCTGCAAGAGTCAGGTAAGACTTGAGTGCTGAAACAACCTGTGGTCGCCTCGAGTTGACCCAATTGGATTCTTCGGGCGACAATCCTTCAGAAGCAGGACGAACGTAAGTCACGTCGGAGGAGCAAGTACCATAAGCTGGTAGAGTTGGTGCGGAGGCCCCAGCAGCAAAAGCAGAGCCGCCAAGTGCGACGGCGAGAATTGAAGGAATCGATTTCATGGTTTTTGAAAAATACTTACCTTCACCCTGCCCTTTATATCGCTTCGCGAATAATACTCGTACTAGTAGGTACTGTGAATTTATTCTGATCCGTGTTAGATCCGTCGACCAAAGCCAAATGTTCTGCGGCCCGCCGCGTGAATCAGTGATCCGTCGGGCATTTCAACGGCTCAGTCTTGAAATCTGGCCCGATACTATCGGTCCCAATAGGTCTGAATTTTCCCAATGGGTCTGAATTTCGATTATTCCTCTGCCCCCTTCGACTCTATCCTTCCGGAGTTTTCCGGGATCATTTCGTATACTACTATTCTATAGACCTGCAAAATAACTAAGGGATTGGGCAAGGGGAAGGTATTGAGAGTTGGTTGCCGGTGCATCAAAACTAGCGTAATTTTGAAAATACTGGTGTTCTGTTCTCACCGCTTTGCCCGAGGCCCCCAGAAAAAAATGAGGGTGTTTGAGGACCCAATTCAACACATTCTGTCTCCTCGCATTTTTTTCCCAGGTCCCCGTTGAGGCGATTTGGAGAGGAGCCGCGTCAGTCACCGACATGTCACAAATGTGATTCAATCTCCGCTGAGTGATTGGACTTGCCTTTTTGAGCCTCGGAAGAGGATATACAAAACTCGGACTGCAGGTACATTTGAGAACCCGGCACATTTAGATCAAGGCCGGTACATTTGCATCAATGTACCGTGCATGATATCAAAGGCGGAACTTCCCATTTGGGGCGACCGAGCCTTGGCGGCAAGTCAGCAAGCACTGTTACATGATTGCAATCCCTCTTGCTTCCGTTCCACCACCAGACCGCAAGGCCAATATCCATCGAAGCACCAGATTGACGTCGTTGCCGTCGATGTGAAGCACGCGGAGACCGAGAGTCAGGCAAGGGTGAATTGGCTGAAGGTGCGTCGCAGTGGGCTCTCGAGGTGTGATACTGAAGGTTCGGCAGGCCCATTGTCTATGACGATGTGGGTGTGATTTACCCTTCAGGTGCATACCACGGTCATCCGCCATTGAAATTTTCACTACACCGGGACACTCGTTATGTTACGTGCAATGGACGCCCTGCCCCGCCCCCGGCTCTCACGTACCAATATACCCCGGCCGGCGTTCCCGCCACGTCTGCGACGGGCTTCAATCTGTCTCGTGCAAGTGGGGGTGTGTGGTTTGAACATGCATAGGTCCATGTAATTTTTTTGCGTTGTACACTGTGTCTTGTAATATGTATTTAATCCCCGGGCCACATACATACCTTCAATAATATTTGCTTTACTTAATGCTACTGTGAATCCACTCAAAACAAACACTTGAGATGAGCGTGCAGATTCATCAAATCTGGAACACGACTGCCTTCAAAGCCGCATCTAGCAAAATCTTCCAATCTGTGACGGTAAGCCAAGTTTCTTTCAGAACGCCGACGGCAAGCCGCCGCGGCAAAATAGCAAAAGGCAGCATATCGGTGTCCTGAAACATTGTTCCGCCTTTGTTCACAAGCACGGCACTTTCCGGGCTGATGTGCCGGGCTTGGGGCCAAAGTGCCGTGCATGCGGCGGAATGTACCGCCCTTGGAATGAATGTGCCGTAGGAGTTTCGTTGATCCCGGCCTCGGAACGGGACGACACACAAGAGTTGTCTCCGCCAACACAACTCTATGAAACGGTGCAAAGAGGAGGCTGCAGTTATTTGCACTCCTTCTGGACCTTCCGACGATATTCATTGCTCCAGAGAAGCCCGATTAACTAAGTATTTACAGTGCTAAGATGTCGTACCGAAAATTAAGGCTATTGACGAGTATCGTGAATCATTATGATTGGAATAGAACAAAAATCAGAAGGAATCAGGAGGTAAGTGCAGGTAAGGGTTATATGTAGTGTCATAGATGTGGGGAACAGCAGATGGACCAGGTGCAGGAAGGGGACTATAAGATGTGAATGCTGCGGCGGCAGGATAAGGATTATACGGAGTGGGCTGAGTTTGGGAGGAGCCAAAAGCGAAAGGCTGCCCAGTTGCGTAAGGGTTTTCGTAGTGAGATCCAAGCTGGGTATAAGGCGGGGTGAATGTGAAAGGATGTTCAAAATTTGGATGTTGCTGGCCATTGAAAAGCAGCGGTAGATCACACAGGGGGTAGATGGAGGAAGGCGAGATGAAGACGGCACGGGGGGTTCGTCATTTGACGGCAGAAGTGGGGCGTCATCATTTGTTGCAGTGGCGGCAGCGGCACGCCGACCGCGTGGCGCCCGCGTGAACAATCCACGGAATTTCGCGCTGTCGCGCTCCTCTGGATGAGCACGGAAGTATCGGTTGATGCGTTCAAGCAACGCCGACTTCGTTCCCTCTTCGCTCTGCCCGAGGACATTGGCGATATCCATGAGGTCGTCTTTGGATTTTGCGGTGAGCAAACCGGTGTACGGCACGTCCGGGTCGCGATTTTGTCGATTGAGATCCCGTGCGTTCTCCTTCTCCTTGCGACGCTTAGCATTGGCCTCCTTTTGCACATCCTTCTTCGCCTTCTCCGCGTCTTTCTCGGCAGCAAGCTTTTTACCTTCTGCCGACGTCAATACACGAGATTCGACGTTTAGCTTGCGCCTCTTGCTCGACCTCCCATCCCTCACGTTGATTTTACGTTTCTGTGTAGCCAACTCCTCCCCCATCATGCCGAGGTGCCCCCTCAGGGCCTGGACTTCATTCTCGAGCTCTAAAATCCTCGCGAAGAGAACGGGGTCATGGTAGAAGTGGGTGGATGAAAGTGTCGACGCAGCGCCACTGCAGGACGAGCGGGCTGAGGGTGCCGACGATGGGAGAGGGGATGTGGAAGTCGAGGCTGTTGGCAAGGAAGTGGAAAGCTGGGGCGGCGCTGCGCCAAAGGAATTTCCAAATTCGGAATCAGTGTCGGAGTCCGTGTCCGAAGAATCTGAATCCGAGTCCGAATTGGAACTAGAGTCCGAGTTGTCAGAGTCAGAGCTAGCGCGATCGCGTCGCCTGCGATCCCTGCGCCTCTGAACCGGTGGCGGTAAAATCGGGTTCCGGGCAGGGAACTCGGGCAAATCCGGGACATCCCGCGCTTCTGACGAGTATGGAATGCTCGGAGCGTAATCATCGGCCTTGAATACGTCGCGATTAACGGGCCACTGGCCGCTCTTCGCGAACGCAGATTTGATAACAGAGGGACGAAATGATTCGGCCCGGATTGCCATGTACTCTTTGATGAAGTCTTCCTTCCGCATCTCCGAGCCCGTAAGCGCGACAATATCGTCACAACGGTCGATCCACTTTCGGGAGAAGGGCCCAAAGATTCCGACATCAAGAGGCTGCAGTTTGTGGGTCGTGTGTGGCGGAAGAATGAGGATGATAATATTATGTTTTTCGGCAAGATCAATGATTTTGGTGGTCTCGTGCGAGCCGTGGCCATCGAGAATGAGGAGTATCGGCTTCCCAGATTTGTTACGGGCAGTCGCCTGAGGGACAAAGGATAATAAGAACCACATGGCGCCGATAAAATCATCGGTCCAGCCATTGGCAGACATTGCCGTACTGCAGATGATAAATTAAAAGAATGTATCGTGATGTAAGTGCGTAGACGCACATAATCTCATCATCAACTTCAAACCACTCGGGGCATTGGGAAGAACCGGGGAAAACGAAGCCCGGCTTGAGGGAAGTCCCGTCGGCACAAACGGCCTCGATGATCGTGATGAGCTCCAGATTAGCACTGCGGTGCTTATATTTCGCCTTTTGCTTGCGCGAGTAGAAATATTTCCGGCGGCTCGCCTTCTTCCCACCACCGCGCTGGCATCCCTTCTCGTCCATGTTGTATATATTCTCAATCGGGATGTCATGCTCCGCGATGAGCTCGGCGAGTTTATCGAAGTGGCGACCAATGACCGGGGGGTTAAATGCCTTCGCACGCTTTGGATCAAGACCGGATGGCGTAGCAAGAGTAATGGAAGGGTGGCGTTTGAGGAAGCTATACACCCAATTCTTGCTCGGCCTCTTCTTGTCGGGATGCAAGTGCTGAGCACGCGCGCGAATGGTCCTTTTACATAACGGGACACCGGTCGCGCCGAGATGCTCGATCCATTTGACCAGGACATGCTCCAGCGATGGAGAGATGAACTGCTGCGCGTCTCGAGCTTCGTCGGCGGACTTGTGAATGTTATTGAAGCGAGCATACAAAGTAGCGTAGACAACACCGTAACGGCGAGCAGCGTCTTTGATATTGGGTTTCCGGCCATTCTGGACCTGTCGGACAAGATCCTCGCACGCGCGCTTGATGTTCTTCTCATTGCCAGGCTTGGGCATGCGACGCGTCGACGCGACGCAAGAATAGAGAGCGTGAGAGACGTCAACGACACGTTGATGGATGTAAACAAACGCCAACGTGATGTGAGCGGAGATTGAATTTGTCACGCCGTCATTCCTCTTCCTTATAACACCTCAACGGGGACCCGGGAAAAAAATGCGAGGAGACAGAATGTGTTTAATTGGGTCCTCAAACACCCTCATTTTTTTCTGGGGCCTCGGGCAAAGCGGTGAGAACAGAACACCAGTATTTTCAAAATTACCCTAGTTTTGATGCACCGGCAACCAACTCTCAATACCTTCCCCTTGCCCAATCCCGTAGTTATTTTGCAGGTCTATAGAATAGTAGTATACGAAATGATCCCGGAAAACTCCGGAGGGATAGAGTCGAAGGGGGCAGAGGAATAATCGAAATTCAGACCCATTGGGAAAATTCAGACCTATTGGGACCGATAGTACCGATGGCGGTGGGGAAATAAATAAAACAAAATGTTCTGCGGCCCGCCGCGTGAATCAGTGATCCGTCGGGCATTCCAAGGGCTCAGTCTTGAAATCTGGCCCGATACTGATGGCAGTGGGTGATAGCTCCGCGCTGCACTTTAAGCACTTAGCGGAGTTTGAATGCATCGGCTTCCCGGCCCTGAACTAAGTGTGTGTGAGTTAGAAGCCACGATGGAAGAGAGCAAGAGGGAATAGAGCATATTCGCAACCCCCAAAAAACAACAGCCAAATTTCCGCTATCACTCATCATTTTTAGCCGAGGCCAGTGACTGATGTGACCGAGTGGCCGTTTGCTCAGTGGTGGGAGAAAGAGACCATCCATCAATGTTTGCGTGATCATGACGTGATTTGACCGGAGAGTTTCAAATGGACTTGTGAAATTCGCGCTGTCTGTGCTTTCAGTGCATGAAGGGTCTTGTAAAGGCCATTGCAAAGTGTCTCTTTCCACAATAATAGAAGCACACGGAAAAGCTTGCCACTTTAGCCCTCGTGGAGCGCTAAGATAATCGGCCCGCAGTTTCTCGGGCCGTTACATATTCTTGGCGCTGACCAACATGGCATGTTGGTCAGCGCCAAGAATATGTAACGCTCGCTTGCTGTGCCGTACTTCGTGCTCTCGCTTACTCAGCGCTCAGCGATCGGCGCTAATTTCATGTGCCATACTTATTTCGGCACGCTGACGAACCACGCCGAAAACGGACAGATGGCGACGCGTCGACGCGTGGATGGGGAGGAAAGACAAAATGGATGGACACACACATTGCCTTTGATCTTAATGTGCCGCCCTTACAAATGTGTGTGTCCGATCCATCTTGTCAATCCCGGTTGTCAATCCCGGTGGATGGGTCATTGAAGTCGAACGTAGAGGCCTCCTGCGCCTGATTCCTAAGCTCCAGTCCGTCAGCAGTGACAATGGCAAGATACTTAAGTACTACTGGAGTGCTTCAGCAACTTCAGTCGCTGTTACAAGTCCAACATGCTGAGCTTCAAGTTCCAAAATTTATCTGCTGTGGTACTCTCACTACTTTCCGTCCATAACGCAGGCAAGCGGCGCACCTCGTCTGGCATATTCACCTGCTGACCTTACCCAGATGCATCCATGCATCGGGAGAAAGACTATGGCCTTCTCAACTTCAGAGGCAGCTTTGGGAACTCTCCAGCTCCTCTTGTGGTTGACATGAACCCAAAATTCATTGAGCAAACCAAGCTCAAGGCCTCATTGACGCGCACCGCCATGGACCTGGACCAGCCCGAGTTCGTTGATGGCGTGCCGGCTCACAACATATCCACTCTTGCCAACTTCATATCACGCGAGTACGATTTTTTCGCCTTCCAGCGGGAGCTCAACAAAAATTTCAAACACTTCTCCACCACCATCCCCCCCTCCGAGGCAACTACAGTTACACCGAGGAGTCCATCCCTCTCCACTTCGTTCATCATCGTTCCCCTCGAAAAGATGCGATCCCACTGCTGTTCATACACGGCTGGCCTGGATCCTTCCTTGAGGTGGAGCGTATTATTCCTGGATTGGTGAATCCCCCTTCGACGGATCAGCCTGCTTTCCACGTCGTCGCTCCTTCCCTCCCCGGTTTCGGCTTCTCTCCCGCGCCGACCAAACCTGGTATGGGCCTGAAGGAAACAGCCGCCGCATTCAATGAGCTCATGAAGCAGTTGAATTACACTCGCTATGTCGTTCAAGGCGGTGACTTTGGCTCCTACACCGCCAGGTACCTCGGCACCCAATTCCCAGACAACGTCGTCTCGATCCTCGACAACCTTTTCAATGTCGCGCCAAACGCAACTGACTTGGAACGCTATGCGGCCAATCAGACTACGTCCCAAGAGACTGCGTTCATCCAGTTCTCTCAGGCGGCTGGAGAGCGGACCGGAACATTCTGGGGTATTGAAAGTGCGTTGCCTTTGCAAATCGGGTTTCTGCTTGGGGACAGCCCGGTCGGAAACATCGCCTGGTCGTACTTCATCATGCGCCAAGTAGTTCCTGGATATTATTGGTCCGTCAAGGAACTCGTCGATTGGGGTATGATGCTCTACATCCAAGGGCCATACAACAGCATTCGTATGTACCGAGAGTTAAAAAGGGTATGTCTTTATCCTCAGTCCCTTCTTCCCTGGCTGATATCAACGACAGGAGGGTACTCTCGACCTGAAATTTGATTACGTCCCTGTTCCCGTTGGCATCCTCCGTATGTTTCTCGTTCCAGGCCAAAATTTCCCTATAAATCTTTACCGCAGAATATTTCGGTGATTTCATGTACGGCGCCCCGCTTGAATGGTCCAAGAGGCATGGCAACATCACCTACTTCGTTCAGAAGGACATGTCTGTCCGTGGGGGCCACTTTCCTTCGCACGTCAATCCGGATGATCTTGTCAACGAGGCGAGGGCCTTTTGGGGCTCTAAAGCGGGGGGTTGGGTGGCTTAGACGTTCGAACGAATGTACGGTGGTTTACATAGAGTGGGATTCCGTTCCTGTTCTTCTGTATTCCATTCTAATGTGGTAGTGGGTTGGCCCCATCAGACTTTTGACACATCAGCTTGTGACCTTGTACAAGGTCAAACAAGGCCAAAAAAGGCCCAAAAAGGTCGCAAGCTCGCAAGGTCACAAACCATGTCCCGATTTTGAGAAGGTCAAAATTTTTGGCCAAATTTTCTTTTGGGGGGGAGTGCATTGGGCTTTATCCCCCATTTCAGTAGGGGTATTTTTTGGCTTTCTCAACTTTTTGACCTTGTGAGACCTTGTGAGCTTGTCGACAAGCTCACAAGGCCAAACAAGCCACAAGTTATTTGTCAAATGGCTGATGCCTGTTTGGTAGCAGCCTCCGTAGCTTAGTTAGAACCTCGTGTCTCAGCCAGCACACTATCCATTGCCGGACGCTCCCAGCGACACAGGAGTGGACTACCCCATTTTGGTGATTGGAGTGGCATTCTTAGCCTTCGCGATCTCCGCACCAGACGTTTGAAGACATTAGGGTGTTTCATAATTAAAAATCTGAGCCCCAACTTGTGCCCCAACTTTGACCCCAACTTGAGGTCAAGTTGGGACACGAAATAGATCGGGGCTCCAAGTTGGATGTCGGATCGTGGTCCGGACCACGATCTGACATCCAACTTCGACCCCAACTTGGTGCCCCAACTTGAACTGGCTGATTTGCTCCATCCCCCGTCTTTCCCGGTCGCAAAATGTGACCAAGTTGTGACCCAAGTTGGGGCCAAGTTGGGGTCAAAATCGGGGTCGAAGTTGGGGTCAAAAATCTAATTCTGAAACACCCTATTAGTGGAACCTGGACGATCTGTGGACCCGCGGTCACCCGCCGTCGAAAAACTCTGTCGTCGTCGTTCCTCTTTGCTTTCGCCATCGTGTGTACCGCGGTTGTGTGGTGTCTCGTCGTCGTCGCCGCTGCCGTTGTGTTACCGCAGTTATCTCACGCCCCGCCCCGGCCTGCGTCTTCTTATCGGGTCTGTTGTTCACTCACGTTGAAGTAGGCCGCGAAGGTTGTGAGCGGAACTTGATTGAGCCACCCGAGGAACCGAGTGATGACCTCGGCTTCAGCTTGCGAAGTGAGGCAAACGGCTCCGCGTCACCGATGGGACGGGGGGACCACGTCGTGGGGAGTGGTGAAGTCAATTCTCGGAGCCTCGGAAGGGAAGACAGATAGTCCAAGGCCTCCTGATCAAGCATGGGCGTGTCTAGGACCTCTATATAGCGGAAGCCGCAGACGAACACCGAGATGGCGCGTGCGTCTTCGTAGCTGAGTTCGGGGGCTGTATGTGAAATCATTACATTGGTCAAGTTGGGGCATTTGAGGGGGAGAGTGGAGCGAAAGAAGGGTTGAGTGCGACAAGGAAGGAATGGAAATACTCGTGATCTTGGGCCCGAGGAAAAGTCCTACGTAGAGGGATTCATCATCTGTGTGCCCCCAAATAAGAGTCTGGTCGGCAGTATTCGGATCGGAATGGAGGTGTTTAATGCGGGCACCGTGGACGAGAACTCTGTGTTGAATATATACATATCACTTACATTCATTTAACCTTTCATTCGTACTTACTTGTTACACACGGCCAACTCGTGATCCGTCACTCGTTACATATTAGTCATGTCACGGGTCGCCGTGCTGTCCAAAAATATGATATAAAATAATATGATATGATTAAATATGAGATAATACGGATATGATATGATATGCATATAATATGATATGCCAGGCAGGATATCATCGTTTTTTTTTTCATATTCTGGGCTTCCAGTCAAACCTTTGCACTGGAACAATTCAACACCTAATTCTGTCACTGTTTATTTCTTCTGTATGGAAATGCAGGGCCATGCTGAGAGGAAGAAATCAATGCCGTTTGTGGGTATGGATGAAGTCGAGATGTACTTGGGTTGAATTTCTCCAGTTGAGCCTGGATTTGATGACCCACTTGGATGGTGTAAGGTATGCTGTCGTGTTTCAATACTTGTACTTGTGATAGCTCAATCTGTGCACTAGCAAAGCAAGGGCACAATACTGACTGTACTACATGTAGCAAGGATATTCTTGCCATTCCTGTGGTTAGTATTGCTGTGGAACCCCTTTTTTCAAGCATGAAAGTGATATGAAACACACCTTGAAGGACGATCGAACATCAATGAGTACCGAAAACTCCTCTATGTATCATCAAAAAGGTAGGCAGGTAGGTAGCATCGGAATGATTGAAGTCGGGGCTCAGTGTGGGTCTGAACTACCTGGAAGTCATAAATATTCACAAATAATCATATCATATTCATATCATATCAGATATCGCAGAATAAATATGCGGAAGATATAACACAGAGCCCCAAGGATGGTGATATGATATGCATATGATATGATACGTGATTTTTCGTATTCATATCATATTTGGACAGCACTATTCCTGGATAATTCTACTTGGCACCCCCCCGTGCTTTTGGCACGGGGGGTGCTGCTACACACCCAGGACTGGAATCTTTTAACGTCGCCAAAAAACCTAAGGAAAACTATATGTATTAGTAGCTTAATAAATCTTCGTTGACTTAGCAAGATTCAAATAAGTAAGAAAGGATTTCAGACACACCGAGAATCGGTAGCGCTTTCCGGCTTCATTAATTTCCATCCTTTCAGCCATGTGAGAAAGGCGCCTGAAAGCAACATCAATCGGGTGCCGAACCAACCATCATTTATTTGTTGGGTATCGCCGGTGCGCGAAAGAGCTCCCGAAATGTTAGGTTTCAGGAGACCTTTGCGGCAGATACAAAGGAGGTCTTTACAATATAGCCGAAAGGCCTACTGAAAGAACTTCTTTCAGCAGTGCTTTCGGCTATATTGGAACAAAGACTTTCCCAGATTTTGGAAAGACACGCTGAAACCTGGAGTTTTAGGAAACCCTGGGGTGCACCCTAAGGTACACCCTCGGGTGCAGCCGCAGGTGCACCTTCAGGGCGGGTTGTCGAGCCTCAGACCCCTAAGGGCTAAGAATAATAATTAGGGTCAAGCCCCATCCGCCGCGCGAACGAAGAATATATTCATTGAGCTAATACTTACATAGGGCCGTCCTACGTAGTTTACCTGTCGTCTCCTCCGTTATCCTGAGTCACCTCCTTCCCAGCGTATCTGAGGTAGGGCTGATTTAGCGCAAGGTATTTTTTTTTGTGACAAAAATACGCACTCAAGTTTCGAATCGTTCGAGCATGGACCATGCAGCGACGTATGCGCTGTGTATTCAAGTAGACGTAGCCTTTAATATATTAGATACCTGCAAAATAAAGTCAGCAAAGAAATTTAAAGGAAGGAAATTGAAGGAGATGCACTGTATGTACACTCCACTTTACAGTTCCTCCTCTGTTAGCTACCCAAGATGTAAGTATGTACAATCAAGAAACATATCTACTATTACGCCTGAAGGGAAGCCAACCACGCGTCCCCCAAATCCTCCCTGAGGAGGATGAGCAACAAACTATGGACAGACAATAAGTCACGACTCACCGAGGCACATCGGATTCACTGAGGGCATCCAACATACCGCGCATGCACGCCACGACCTCCCCGAAGCCGCCGAGTTTCTTCAGCTACCAATATTCCTCGTGAACGACATGGCAGGAACAATCCAGGTAAGCTTGTTTGTCCTTCATGTCAAAGTAGACGTGGCACATGCATTCTAGACAGTGAAGAAAATTAGCGGAATAACTAGACACGCGAAAAGACTCACCTGTGACCTTCCGTTGATGCGGGCGAAAACAGAAAAGCCAGAAATGCGTCTGGCGGAAGTCGCATTTGGAATACCTCTTCCGGCGCATTGGCAAGTCCGCGGCGTGCCCGACCTTCACCCGCATGTGCTCGAGGAATTCGGCAACGCCAATCTGGCCGGAGTAGAACTGCCCGAGGAAGTAGTCCTCGACGACCGCAGTGACGTATATGGCGCCGTAGCCCTCCTTCGCAAAGCGACCGGTGTACTCGACGAAGGCGGCGATGCGAGTGAGCGGTGGTAGCATCCCTCTGGAAACCCGTTAGCAAGCAGAAGCAAGGAGAAGTAGGTCCCCCACATTTGAGCCATCGTGGGCGGAGTTGTGAAGAAGATGAGGCGGAGCCCGACGCGGGCACAGTAATACCAGAGCCATTGGCCGGCGGAGAAAGGCGAGGTGAGGATGAGCGTCGCGAGGACGAGCACGAGCACGACGACGAGCGGGGCAAAGACGAGCGCAACGAGCGATCGACACTCGGAAACCGTCGAGAATGGTGCCAGCGAGGTTGTAGACATTTTGTAGTCAAGGCGGTAGTATAACGAGGGATTTACCCTCAAAAGCCAAGTGGTGGTGGTGGTGGTACGAAGGCAAGAGAGGTCGCCCGCTCGACCGAGCTTTTATAGGTGGCGGGTGTGGTGGTGGTGGCGAGGAGTCAAGGCGGTGGTATAACGAGGGATTTACCCTCAAGAACCAAGTGGTGGTGGTGGTGGTACAAAGGCAAGAGAGGTCGCCCGCAGCAGGCCGACTGACCGAGCTTTTATAGTTGGCGGCTGGTGTCGACTTTGCGCTCGAAGGTGGTCGGGAAGAGGGAGGAGGGTCCGAGGTCGGGTTGGAGGTCGAGGGCAGAGGGGGGCAGGACGACGAGCACAATGACGGGGCTGGTTGACGAGCGACGAGCACTCGTGGATCGAGGTGGTGGTGGTGGTGGTGTATGAGGCCGACGAGCGACTTGCACTCGTGGACTGAGATGGTGGTGGTACGAGGTCAAGAGGGCGGGATCAGTGGGAGGAGGCGGGGCGGGATTGGGAGGATTTTGCGGGGTCATTATCCTCTTGCAAAGAGTCTCATGTGTAGTGCAGCCCAGGGACTGGTCCTCAAGCAGGGATTGTGATTTCATAATTTTATTAAATTATTATTATAAATCGTCATGACACATCAAGGAAATCATGATGAAGCTGGAAATCAAGTATCAGCTCGGCATGTAGCAGACGGAAGCTCACGGGGACTTGCCAAAAGTTCAAGGTACTACTAATACACCACCCACGGGAGCCTTGGGCGACTGAGATCAAAGTTGATAGCGCTGCATTAGAGTATAGTCAATATCCGCAGATTGGGTCAGATGAGAAAACTAACCTCAGGGAGTTTTTTGTTGCTCATAGCATACGCGGATGAGCTCGGTAATGATTGTGAAGCCTCCATTGAGGCACGGGTTGGAATTTTGAATAAAATTTCGATACTGATAATCAGCTGGCGGCGAAGCTGAATATACAAGGATTAGCTTGGCGTGTAGCAGGCGGGAGCTCGCGGGGACTTACCAAAAGTTCGAAGTACTACTGATACACCCCCCACGGGAGTTTTGAGCCGCTGGGATTGAAAGGTGATAGTGCTGTAGTGGAAGATGGTCAAAAAATGCGAATATCAGGTCACCAAAAAAACTGACCTTGGCGTCTCTCTCGATGGGCAGTGGGACACGGAGACAAATTAGTTGCATCTTGGTATGATTTGGCGCTTCAAAAGCTTTTGGAAGACTCGCAGAGCGACTTGCACTCGGGGAGGGTCGAATGCGGGTCAGGATTTCTACTCGGATTTCGAGTAGAAATATGGTGCCGCCGGGGTGCGCAGTAGTAATATCCAGAGTCCAGGGAGTCCAGGGTGATACAGTTGGAGCCTCTGCGACGACTGAAAGTCTCGTCGAGCGATCTACACTCGGGGAAGCTCAGGGTCTCGCGAGTTTGGCGCCAAGGTCGGTCACTTATGTAACACTCAGCCAGCCAGGGGGTTGCGGGGCATAATGTTGGGTGATTCATGGTCCTGGAAAGCGGGCGAGACTGGCGTTGAGCCACTTGAGGCTCGGTAGCGGGTCAATAATTTAATTGATCTGTTTACTTGACCTGCTGTGCTGGGGGTGGACAACAGCGTAACGAGCGATCTACACATCGTGGGCTGAGTAAGCTTATGGCAGAGAGGGAATCAGAAACAATAAGTCATTTTCCGCCTGCTCCTCATCTTGCTCTGGCTGAAGAGTTTTGTTCAAAAAAAGGTGGAAAGGAAGGTGGGAATATGGTGAAAAGCGCACCTGCTGCTGTCTCGTCTTCATCCTCTTCTCGGCCCTGTCTCTCATTCCCATTTGCATTCTGATCACCCTCCATCTCGTCATTGTTGACCTTGGTCAAGTCTGCCTCAACCTCGTCCTCATCGTTGGTGTCAAAGTCGTGTTGCTCGGAAATTACAGTGCCAGTGCCGCGTAGACGTGTGAGGAGTCGTATCCAGGCATTTCTTGTCTGGGGAGTGTCATTGGCTGTAGGTTCGGGGAGGCCCCGAATCAGAGTGTCCACTTGTTGGGAGACTGCACAGATGGCTTTTGAAGTATTTGACATGGTGGTTGAGAGCGAAGCAGGGATTACTGATACTTACATACACAATTGAAACGACACGGAGCAGGTAATCAACAATACACAGCATGCTTCATTTGAGGGATAATTCTATTTGGCAACCCCCATGCCAAGAGTACGGGGGTTGCCATATAACCGATTTCTATTTGGCAACCCCCACGTGATCTTATCTTTCGGACCGGCTGCTGCCATCAGATCTCAGATCTGATCTCCGGATGAATCGTGATCCTATACCAAACTAAGTTTCCTGTCAGTCGATGTCACCTTCAGCGACCTTCTGGCATGTATTCGGGGAAGACCACCAACAATGCAATACTTCAGGCTAATTAATTAAGCTTGCAATCCTCTGTCCCACTTGATTTTTCAGGTGTTCCTGAAACCTACCACTGTACCTTTAATTCGACAGTCACGCATCACAGGGTTGTCGGTGTCGAAATCGGTTCAGGATTACACGTCACAAAGGCAGTTGTCGAATTGACCATATGATACAGACCTCTGAAATTTGCCCAAACCACTGCGAAAGCTCTAATCTGTCGAAAATTCCGGTTTTGTCACGGAAATTTTTAGCTGATGTCAAATTGTCAAATGTTTCAACGAGTCACGGGTCACACCCCCTGTCGATTTGAAAAGGTAGAGTATCTCGATCGGTGATCGGTAACCACAACGCAAATTGCACCTTGTCATGCCTGTTATCTGCTTTGCCTTTTTGCTTCCACCATGTCCTTTGCAGCATATACAACTCCCCACCCGCATACACGGTTTTCTGCCGAATACTTTGCCAGCATAACAGTTGCTGGCGCCGCCGACATCATTCGAAACAATCAGCTTCCTCGTATCCTGCCTAAAAACAGTATCAAAAAATGGCTCTTTGTCAAGGCGGGGGGGCTAGGATTCAAGCACCTGATCAGTCCCAAGGAGCTGTGGCTCCAAGGCGTCAAAATCGTTGTTCCAGATGTCATAACATAGGGCACAATCGAAAGAGCTGTCCTTGGGAGAGAGGAGGTTAAATAGTCTATCTTACTATGATATTTTCCTTGAATCTGAATCCAATGCGGTCTCAGACACATCGGGGCTGTTAACTGAGCTAAGGATGAGTGATAGGATGTGGAGAATCAAGATTTTGGTTTATTAGAATTTTGTGTCAGGCTTGGTAGCCTTACACTTTGCAAAGATGTCCGCTTTGAGGCTCTTGGAGGCTGTAAGGTTTGCCAAGTTCAGCCTGAAAAATCTTTGGGCTATTAAATGAACTAAAACTAAAATGAGGGATCTATTCATGGGTCGAAAACGAAGCTTTTGGCTTACTAGGATAGTGTGCCATGTGTGGCAGGCTCGCGTTTTACAACGACCTTTGCATTTCCGAGTCCCAATTAGGAACTCAACACCACTGTCCTAATTAGGAAAGTGAGATTTGATTTAACCACAGTTAATGCTATTATGACACCCTCAGTTTTTCCGAGTGTGTTTCTTACTTCAGTATCATTCAATCTTTTGTTTCCTAGGCGTATGCAAAAATACAGCGGGCTTTGAGCTCACATGACGGGTTTTTTTACAATTATGCGTGGTAGTGGTGACTATTCCGTACCATGGCTTCTATGACACCCTCAGTTTTTTTGAGTGTGTTTATTACTCAAGTACCGTTCATTCTTTTGTTTCCTAGGTGTATGCGAAAATACAGCGGGCTTTGAGCTCACATGACGGGTTTTTTTACAATTATGCGCGGTAGTGGTGACTATTCTGTACCACAGCTTCTACGATACCCTTAGTTTTTTTGAGCGTGTTTATTACTTAAGTACCGTTCATTCTTTTGTTTCCTAGGTGTATGCGAAAATACAGCGGGCTTTGAGCTCACATGACGGGTTTTTTTTACAATTATGTGTGGTAGTGGTGACTATTCCGTACCACGGCTTCTATGATACCCTCAGTTTTTTTGAGTGTGTTTATTACTTCAGTACCATTCAGTCTTTTGTTTCCTAGGCGCATGCAAAAATACAGCGGGCTTTGAGCTCACATGATGGGTTTTTTTACAATTATGTGTGGTACTGGCGATTATTCTGTACCACAGCTTCTACGATACCCTTAGTTTTTTCGAGTGAGTTTCTCATCTTCGTGCCATTAAATCTTTTAATTCCTTGGCCCACGTGAATATACAGTGTGATTTGGGCTCACACTACGATTTTCTATTATCAACATCGATATGATGCCAACACTTTCATTGATGTCTGGAGCGAGACTTGTTTGCAAGTACAAGCTACTACATATCAATCATACGAAATTCCTTAACAGCTATCACCTCCCCATCGCGGTTCCTCTGAATACCCAACCCCTTCTCGCCCCCATCCACAAGCTCGACCATCCACTCCAATGCCAACGTGAGACAACTACTGTCATTGTTGCGCTCAGGGCGCTTATTATTGACCCAGACTTGTTTCACCCTGGAGCCAATTTCTTTGAGTATCTCGACCATGCGACTTTTGAGTACATTTTCAGCCTTGTGCTCCCTTGCCTCAACATCTGTGATGTTCGGCTCGCAGACGAGAAGGATTTTCCCTGGACTTTTCTTGCCAGGGGTGTGGGGGGGATGCATAAGAACCATGACATTACAATGCCATGGATGATTATTAGCCCAGTCCTTGACGGACATACCCACCGGATTATCCTCCGGCCATACAGCCAGCCCAATGGTGAATGCACTGTGTGGCTCAAATAGTGGACCCGCTGCCTGGCTATGGTGGACCACTTGCATTATCCACAATGGAGTCCCCTCTGGCTCATATCTGGGGGAGCAATGTTGGTCTGTGCCACGCTCCACGTCCGGGAAGACGCTTAAACTATGCTTTGACTGCCCGAGCAGAGCACGTCCCAAGTATGACGTAAAAGCTGCTGTTAGCCAAATCCCGGCAGGGTCCCCTTGTGGGATAGGCGAAAATAAGTCGGGGGACTGCTTATCAAAACCATCCGAATGGACCGGCAGGTCTCAGGACACCCTGTGCCCGGCACTTTGTGCAAGGTGGTTAGTCGCATGGCGGTAGCGCGTGCGGCAAGACAGAGAGTCTTCATGGATGCGGATCCATACGAGGTGCCAGTCCTCAAACGAAGCAACCAGGAAGGCAACGGGAAACTGCCCTAGAGTCGGTGGGTGGCGGGATGTGGGATGTGATGGTTAGTAGTTTCACATGGCTGGAGAGTACTAAATCCTCTGTCAGTCTGCATCTCTGAAATGTGATGCAGGCTTAAGTTGATTCCTGCTGACCCTTCCCGACTGTCAAGCCCATGCATATATAAAAAAAGGGTTTACAGCCCCATGGGTGCCGTTAAGGCTATGGGGAAGGGGTGGGCCTTGAAAGAGAACCCTTTACGGTGGGCCTACTTATGGATGAGGACTCACTGCTGGATGATTGGACAAATGAGGGGGTTTTAGTGGGTATGCGGCCCATGACTGAGAGACATGGGATAGGATAAGAAACTTCGGGCCGGAGTCCCACACTGGTTAAAATATGTGTGTAACGGCATTTCCTCCTGAGCAAAACTTCCCTGGCAATGACTGGTCCAATAACCAGCAACACAAGCGGATGAGCTTGGAATGCTTCTGCAGACTAAGTTTCATTATCCCAAACGCTCCAAAAAAAAAAAAGAAAAAAAGAATAGATACCTTTGCCTTCGGCATGATGACACGTAGCAAAGAGAGCCAAACACGCAGTTAGCCGAGACTGCCCATCAAACTTCCGTCATCCATCAATCAATCATTAACGGGTGCTATATAGCAGCACCCAGGGGTGGCAAATAGAATTATCCTTTTTATTACTTATTATTCAAACCTTGTTGCTTGAAGCAAGCAGCGAAGCTTTGTCCCATGCAGACAGCCACAGCCAGTTTGGGAAGATTGGGGAGATCGGGAATCTTATCGTAGTTTACATAATCATAGGGTTGCCACATAGCAGCACCCCCCGTGCTTTTGGCACGGGGGGGTGCCAAATAGAATTATCCTCATTTGAGCCATTGTGAAAAGATGGTGTCAAATACAGCATTGCAGTTGTCATGGAGTACCTTTGTAATGCACTCCACAAACTGATTTACACAGAGAACTCAAAGGAAGCAGTTAATGACACACACTGGTTGGGCAGACAGGGATGTCGGTGATGTCACTGGGGGCAAAGACCAAGGCACCCAAAACCTGGGTGCCTGAGAAGCACCTGTTCACAAAGCTCCTCGTCACCTTGCATGATGGCTCACAATGGTCAACAAAGCGACTTTGCACAGACAAAGGGGGCACAAAGGAGGGACAAAGGGAGGAAAAAGGATCCCTGTTCTGCTGCACCCCCACCCAGGGCATTCTGGGGAACCTTTGTCTTTCCTTTATCCCTCCTTTGTGCCCCCTTTGTCTGTGCAAAACCACTTTGTCAACCATTGTGAGCCATAACCACGATGTGACAGCAAACTTTGTGAACGGGTGCTGCTCAGGCACCCAGGTTTTGAGTGCCTTGGTCTTTGCCCCCAGTGTGGGCCTGAATTGGACCAAGACCACTATTACCTGGCTGCATACAGCACAGACTTGTAGTAAATATATGATGAGTAGTTGTTGAAGGACCAATGTGAAAGCAGCGGCCCAGCTAATGTGGATTACATAGCTAGAATATTGTGAGAAATAGGATACCGACTATTGCAGAGGTATTCACCGATTCAGGTTGAAATATGGCTCATGTTCCTGACTTACTGTGGTCATCACATGGGAAAAGTGGTTGTATGGCCCAGGGAGTGAGTCGGAAAGGGTTGCAATTTTTGAGTGGTCCTGTACTGAATGGATGGACAACGTCCCAAAAAGATCAACTGCCAAAGACCAAGTGCAACGACTCGACAATCCCAGATTAAGAGAACAAACAATCCAGTGGAACCTTGCATCTTTGGATGCAACCCAGGTGCAGGTCTGCCGCAAACGGGGGTGCGGAATATGTTTCCTGCCAGGTCCAGGTACACCACAAATGGGGTGTGGAATATGTTTCCTGGCTTCAATGAAAAAGCTCCCTTGACAAACAAAATTTGCTGAGCGCCTTTGGCACGTGGAATTTGGCCCGCAAGTTATGGGGAGCATCCTTTGGGTCCAGAGGGCATGACAAGATGCAAACCAGGTCCAGTTCCGCCACAAACGGGGGGCACAGAATATTTATCTTGGCTTCAATGAAAATTTTCCCTTGGCAAACAAAAAATTGCCGAGCACCTGCGGCACGTAGAATTTAGCCCGCAAGTTACGGGGAGCGTCATTTGGGTCCAGAGGACATGACAAGATGCAAACCAGGTCCAGGTCCACGACAAACGGGGGTGCAGAATATTTTTCTTGGCTTGAATCAGAAAAGCTCCCTTGGCAAACAAAAAATTGCCTTGCAACAGCAAAACAAACCGCAAGGATACAGCAAGTCAACCAGAAAATATCCCGAGAACATCAGTATGCAGGCGACAAGCATTTTTTCAGTGAGGTAGTTGTTTGGGAGATACTATTATTTTGTCAGCACAGCAGCTAAGTGGGTGCTGGAGAACATGACAAAGGTGACTGGACAACGAAAGATATCGAGATCCTAGTCTCCTGTAGTCAGACTCCACAAAGTGTATGATAGTCAATCAACTTCAATATGATGATAGTCAATCAACTTCAATATGGAGTCTGATTTCATTGGCACATCACTTATCATACGGGACCTCAGTTTCCCGTGACGTAAAACTGACCACAAGTGCTTTTTCCCACTGACTGAATCGGGATGGGAGCCTTTTCCCACCGCGGTTGAAGACATTTGAGAGGTATTAGGCATTCAATCACAGCTTATAGTGTTTAAAATGTCATTCCACCGTTTTTTAGCCTCTTTGAGCTCCAAATGGGTATGCAGTAGGCCTCACAATGGTTGAGACAATAAATTGACCCCATGAGCACAGCAAGTGACCATTTTATTCCACAAAAAAAATGATCCTTGTATAGTGTCTAGGAATAGATCAGAGTCCGATTTTCCGCATTGAATACCCCGATCATGGTCCTTGAAGGAGGATGTCGTGGTTGAATCAAGGTCTGGTCAGCCGTGTGCCAACAGATTCAGACTAGCGAGATCCCAAGCAAGCCACTGGAGTATAAACCAGAATAGTATAAAAAACACTACCGAATACAAAGTGTTTATATACTGCTGGGTCGCAATTAAGCAACCAGGGGGTTTCACAACCAACAAGGGTTAATGAACGTAAAGGGGTGTAGTAATACCGAGGTGTCAGTAGACGATCGGGATTACAATAAAATAGTGAAAAATGAAATATATGTAGCAATTGTTTCCTAACATTCAACAATTGTGATCCCATTGAATGGTGGTTTGTGCAGTGGCTCCAGTTCCCAACAAAATGCGGCCATAATTTTGCATACCTGTACCAGCAGCCCTCTGAGATGCTGCTTGTATGGTACGGTACCTTCTGTAGCCGTATGCCAGCTGTACTTGTACAGCCACATGCTGTATACTGTACGGCAAACAGCCCTACTGGTATAGTGGTGGCAGGAACTGGAACCCAAAAAAAGAATTGTAAGCGGCTTTTTCAAGCTATATTGTTCTATGCGGATAGAGTTCTCTTGTGCAAAAAAAAGGTAGAAATTAGCGCAGCTGATATGCTACATGCCTGTGTGTGTTCCTTGCCAGGGCTATTGCCACTGTTTCATTTTCTCATCCAAGCTTCCCTTTGTTGATGCTCAATAGGCCTCACTCTATGCAATATACTTCTTGTCGCTGGTGTGTAGTCATATTAAATTTGCAACTGAGGTTAGGGTACACAGAAAAGCCAGGTTGGACCCCATTCCAGCCAAAACCCCAGAAAAAACCCAGGTTAAATGAGATTGAACCCAATAGGTCAAAATATTTGGTTTCTTTAACGTTATATGGGCCTTAAAGAAGACAACCTGGCCCCACGTTGAAAAAAGCCAGGTTGGTAGCAATCTGAGGTTAGGGTACACAGATTGTCTTCTTTAATACGACAGGGCAACAAAAAAGCCAGGTTGGACGCAAAAAGCCAGGTTGGACCCCATTCCAGCCAGAAACCCAGAAAAATCCCAGGTTGAATGAGATTGAACCCAATGGGTCAAAATATTTGGTTTCTTTAACGCGATATCGGCCTTAAAGAAGACACCCTGGCCCCAGGTTGTCGGATTAGAAAGTTAGATTCATGCCCCAGATGCACAAATCCCATCGACTTCCAATGTCAATCTCATCGAGAACACCCAGGCTATGCTTGCTGGTATGGGGTGGCAGAGCTGGGCCCCCGGGGCTAAGGAAGCACACTTCAAGGAGTCTGCGCGGCTTCACCAACAAGGCATGGAGGATCACAAGAAGGAGAAGGAAAGGGACAGAGGAGACAAAGAACAAGATACTTGCTGGCAAAGCCATCACCGGCTCCGGTCGAACCGGTGTGCTTGCACCCTACCCTGAAATCACGGCAAACATCAAGAAAATGTTGCAGGGTCTCCGCGCTGCGGGTGCCGTGGTCAATGTTTCAGTCACACAGGGTGTCATGATTGCAGAGATTTCCACCCAACAGCCGTCCTTGCTGAACGAATTCAAAGTCTCGGAAAAATTCATCCGCTCCTTCTTCGCAAGTGTGATGGACTGGACTCCTCAGAAGGCCACCAGACAAGCTCGCCACATTCCCGCGGACGCGCCAAGCCTTTTGAAGCGTACATTTTCTGGCTCCGATACGCAATCTTGACGGGCAGAATTCCTCCTGAGGTTACTTCATCTCTGATTCATTGATGTAACTAGACGCTAATGGAATGAATAGCTTGTACTCAATGCTGATCAAGCCGGTGTCTACCTTCTTCCGGCCAGTAGCCACACCTTTCATGACCGCGGTGCCAAACAGGTGGATGTGGTTGCCAAGGATGAAAAGCGGGCATATACAATCATGATGTCCTCGACAGCTGCCGGTGATTTCCTTCCGGTCCAATCGGTTTGGGGCGGTCAAACCGCTAAATCTCTTCCGACACATGAGGCAGAAATGATGGATGAGGCGCGCAAGTGGGGATTTATATTTTCCTTTGCAAAGAGCAAGAAGAAAGGCTGCCATTTTTCAACATACAAAACCATGGAAGAATGGGTTGAGAATCTCGTAGCGCCATGGCGGGAAATTTTTCTCAAATCCAGACCCGTCCTCGACAAGGATCAGCTCATGATTTGTTACATCGACATTTATCCGGTTCACATAGGCGAAGAGTTTCGCACCCTTATCTTCGACTCATACCCGTACATCATCCTCATTTTTGTTCCGGGCAGGTGCACAGGACTGGCTCAGCCTGCGGATGTCGGTCTCCAGCACATGGCAAAACACATTTTGAAGCAGGACTCGCTCGATTATTTAGTCGATATCTTCAAACGCCAGCATGCTGATGGCATTGAGCCAAACGACATCAAGCTCCCATCCTCCCTTCCGGTCCTTCGAAACGCTAGTGTCCGAGGGATAGTCAAGATGTATGATTTTTTTCAAAGCCCAAAAGGTCGTGATATTGTCAAACAGGTCCAGATTCTTGCCGGCCTTTGTGTGCTTATTGACTGACATGGACACAGGCGTGGCGCAAATGCGAGATTACGGGTACCCCGTGGAATCTGTCGGCCGAATGTCTCACAGGTCGAGAATCTGAAAAAGCACTTCGGGATTTCCTCCGCGAGGACACCATGCTAGCAACAGAAATTGCGAATCGGTGTGGGGCCACTCATCTCGCTAATGTCCTTCCTACTGCTCCCTCGGAGCCCAATCCACCTCCATCAGAATCAACGACTGCCGATGATGCGCTGTCGCAGGAGGAACGCGCCGAGTTCAACAATCAGGATGATTCTGATGTCTCCCTTGAAGCGGTCGTTGAGGCGGCTCTCGGGATACCAGTGGGGACTTTGGAGGTACAGGGAGGGCAACTTACCACGTCCCGTGTCGCTTGTAACGAGGAAAGCGATGGGCTGGCAGCTGCTGATGACACTGAAGATATTTGGGCGTATACTGAAAAGGGAGTTCGATGGGATCAAGTCCGCACGGAGGCAGATATCAATTGACGTATCTAGCTGGTTGTCCTTTAGATAATAGAAAGAAACTGTTGGGCACCTTCTGTGTGCAGAAACTGATTTTTTCAAGGCCTTTTCGCTGTCACGATTTTTCACTGAAACGGGTCCACCGTTATGCGTGACCCGGCCAGAAAACTGAAACGAAACGGGGTGTCCGTGATGCGTTACGTTTCACCCCTACAGAATGCTACAGTATCGTGGGTCGGCCGTCCTTCCCACCCTCATCGCTTCAACTGTCCGGATGCATTTGAACCGCACATTGCCCATACGTAGGGATCCCCACCGTAACCGTATAATACGGCATACGTTACGGGGTCGTACGGCAAGCCGTACCGTCCCGTACGGGCCTCTGCATCAGCAAAACCTGGTCACACTACAGAGTACTACGTAGTCAGCTGTAGTCAGCCATAGCGGTCATAGAGCCTGTAGTGCCTGTAGTGTAGGGTTATATGTCTGTAGTGCTGCATAGTGTCTTGGACGTTCTACATAGTGATCTGTATTGGGATGGCCACACTACATAGCACTCCATAGTACTCTGTAGTACAAGGTGGTAAAATCCCAAAATAAATTTAACACCATTACAGACTTTACTTCAATTCATTAACCCGACTTTACTTTTTACTTTGAAGGCCTTGAATTAATTAATTGTACTATTGGAAGCAAGGAAACTACAAGATATGCTAATGTACTTATATTGCAACAGGCGGGATTCGAACTCGTGCTCTCTACAAAACACACAAAATAAAACAAGTGCGTTATAACCAACTAGACTATATAGACATAACTCAAGTCTTCACATGTACACCTAAGATAAGGCTGGACACTTTGTCAAAGGATCCCTTGCTCACGCTTGGGTGCGTGTCCAATGGGGTGTAGGAAGATTTTCAATGCCAAACAATGATTGTTCAACATACAATGTTGTGCAAGAGTCAGCGAGCATGTGTACAGTGGGGGTGAGGAAGGTTTGACTCAACCAGGTTTGCATTACCAAACCAAAGCCAAAAAGTTGAAACGGTGTTGTGTTGCGGTCACGTGATTTTGGTGTGTCGAATGCCAGTGGTGATCGGCAATGCTCTGCCAAATTCAAACTCCGATGTTTGCCCATCAAGTGGTAGAGCCTCGTCCTGGCTCCTCTGTCCACTTTGAGGTCTACTTTGTATGGAGAAATATAATGGCATGGGCATCCTCTTTAAAACCGTCGTTGCACAATTTTAATTTACAGCTTCGATATGCCCAAACCGATCAATTTTGGGTATAGAATTCACTCTGCGCGGCCACATTGGCAAAGAATATAAAATCGACAACGATAGATCTAATCTAACTACTGAATAGCACCTGCTACACCACAAGTTTGAATAAAACACGATCAACAGAGAGCTGTAATTCTAGTAGAGACTGAAAGAAGAATATACACTAACCCATTAATTGGCTGGATTTATATCAGAGAAATAGTACCAAAATACATCTTAAATCATTAAAAAAACACTCCAGATTTTTTCAAGAGCCTTTGACTCCGTTAAGAGGGCATTTGAGCAAGGTATCGTTGGAAAATAGGGGGAGTTACCTAATCTGGTAATACCATATTTTAGATCACCGATTTCTGACAGGGTTGCCGATCACCAATGCCAGTTTCATTCGACGCAGCAAAGTCACGTGATCACTCTATAGTACTACGTGGCCTCAGGCTTGACACTGTGTAGCACTACAGGATTACCAGAGCACTATATAGCTCTACATAGGTTTGATGGAATACTATGTAGTACTACAGGTTGACCCAATTACTATGTAGTACTACAGGTCCACCCAATTACTATGTAGTGCTATAGAGTACTACAGGCCACTACAGAAACAAGCGTGCTACTACAAACTACTACAAACACTACCGGCAAAATCAGGGTTTGCTGATGTGGTGTTCAGTTATACGGTACGGGTCATTTCCGTAGCTGATGCTGTATCAAGCCGTACCCATACGGCCGTATACGGCACCTTTACGGGCCCTAAATCTTCGGCAGCGGTGCTGATTTCCATCAATTTCGCACTTTATGTCATCCAGCGCTTCTTGCGCTTAGTACGTGTCAAATGGTCCAATACCTCGCTGAACTGCTACAACTTGAGGGCGGAACACGATGGGGTACATTTTGCGACCCAATTTCCCCCCTTCACAGCCCAAATCCGACCAGATTCGGTTCCTTATGTATTCGGCTTTTCGCCGCTTCGGTCTATTCACCTTGGCATTAAGAATTTCAGCGCCCATGGCGCATAAGCAATTTTTAAGCGACCGAAACCACTAGAAAATTCGATGGTCTTGCCTATAAAAGAGTGGGGGAGAGTACCGAGAAGATATTGCACTGAGCGGCCATGTTCTTTGCGCGTGAGCATATTAAAAAAGGTATGTTTAATTTTTTGCTCTTCAAATTTGTGAATCTGACCATTGGCTGAGCCCATAATGGCCGCGAGACGCGTGGTGTCTTGGCTGAGTCCACATCGCAAACTGTCTTTGCCTCAAAATGGTCACTTATCCGCTTCTTTCTGAAATATTATCTGTTGTTTTTCTCTCCCCTTCTTGGCTGTCTACTTGCCTTCGTTGTGGCGTCGTACCGATTCTCAGTACCATCGGCCATTATTCTTTCTCGCCAGACTTTGTCTGGTGTGGACGCGGTCTATCTTGCCTGCTCTATCTATATCTACTGGATTCCTGCCTGCGGTTACTTCTGTGAGTCCTTCGCATAATCTTTTGAACACCTGTGGGTTGATTCCAAGATCTCAAGTATATTGCACACGTCCACACGCGCTCAATATTATCAAGTACCGAACGTTTAGGACACCCTGGCGATATCGGCGCGACCATGTCTCGCACATGCGACTGGACCGGCTGCGACGAGCGTGGCAACATGAATCGTCATCGGGAGGCGAGTCTACGCAAGGTAATTATTTTTCTCGCTGTATATACAGTGATTAACTCGCCATAGATTCCACGCGACACGATGAAGCATCAAACGACAACCCCGCAAAAGGTGATTAATTTACTTGATTTGCATGTACATGCTCGACCATGAAAATTACCCAGATCATCCGAATTCGATCACAGCCCTCATTAACGTCGCAACTGGCACCATCGCGCTTGGTAAGACTCTCGAATATGCGAATTGCAGGCGTCTGAAAGCCTCATTTCAGCCGTGACTCCAACCACAACAGTCTTGGATATCCGTGAAGCCGTTTGTCAGCGAGGACACGGACGGTGTTCCCACCAAGGCCCCCTCTGCCTGTTGGGGCTCTGGCGTCCACTGGGGGCTTGCGAGACGATGACTGACCTTGGCGTTCATAGCCTTCGTCATTTCATAATGCCGCCTCGTCTGTTGGGTGGGGCAAGAGGAAATACAGTCGTTGTCAATGAGCGCGGCTGGGAGCAGGGTGCGTTAAATCCGGATGGTACTCTCAAGGCAGCAGAGGATATAGATTTCGGAAATGATCCTGGTGCGGAACCAGGTGATCCCGGACCTTCAGCATCCGGTATGCCAACAGTTCTAAAATTGTGCTCGTAGTAACGGTGTTTGCAGTCTCGTCTTCTCGGCCGAGCCGCGGCAAAAGCCAGCGGATGACGGCTGCTCTTGCTGCGGAAAAGGAATCGGATGGAGAGAACGAGCCCCGTGGACAGAGTCGGAAGCGCAAGCCCAGGGCTCGCGCTCCGGGGAAGGGGAAGGGGAAGGGGACGGGTCCTCTTTCTGATCCTGAAGATGGGGAATATTCGGGCGACGATTCGCAGAGTGAGTCCGACAGTGACGCAGAAGCTAAAATAACACACGAGGCGGTACGAGATCTACACCTACATTAGCTGTTGCTTATACCCGGCTCCCACGCAGATTGCGGATGGCCTTCCCAGAAAGACAGTTCCGGAAGGTTCATCCCGTAGCAAGGCCGGTGACCACAAGAAACAGTCGCGTAAAAGGAAGAAAGCCCGAATCTCGCCACCGAAACCTGATAATGCACCTGAACCTGGACCTGAGGATAACGCTACGGAAACTCAGGTATGTTTTCGTGCTTTAAATGTGGACTCACCCACTGAACATTTTAAGTCTTCTGGGTGTTATCGAAATCCAATTTACTGCTTCTTCGAGGATGTTACCAAATCCCAGCACGGCCGAGAGGCTGAGAAGGGCGACAAGGTTTATCGCTGCTGACACGGGGAATCCAAGAAAGTGCTCAAGGTTTCAAAGGCCATGCACTACAGTCTCAACGGTGAGAACTTGCAAGTTCTAATTGCACCGACAATTCACGCATTTATACAGGCTTGACCGGGCATCTCAAGACTCATGCGCCCGACATGCATCGATTATTTGAAGTCCTGAAGACCGAAAGGCGCCGCCTAAAAGGGATGAGATTGAAGTTGCCAGCGGCCAAAAGACTTTTGTTGAGCGAGCAGAACTGATCGCGTTCATTAATGCATGCGAAGCTTTAGCCGATACACGTCAGAAAACTCTCCGGGAGTCGTTTGGGTGAGCGAGTGAGAAACACCTTGTGCATCTATATCCTATGTGCTTGTTTGCAGCGTATTAACAACGAGTCCAGGGGAACTGGAATCAAGCCAAATTTGAAGAGCTCCTCATCGAGTGGTTAGTTGCGTGCGATCAGCCATTCCAAGAGGTCGAACGACCAGAATTTCGCCGTCTGCTTGAATGTGTCCACCATCGCGCTGCCGGCCTGACTATTCCTTCTGCGAGTACAGTCCAGCGGCGGGTGAAGGAGATGGGAGAGGCGTTGGTAACCGAGTTGAAGTCGTTCTTTGCTGTAAGCAAATTCAGCCCTCAGGTTCCCTGGTTGCATTGACGGCATCTTCTAGTCTCTTGAGGGGATGGTTTCAATTTCTCTGGATGCCTGGACCTCTCAGAATGGGTATGCATTCATCCCGATTGTTGCACATTATGTGACAAACGACGGAAAGCTCGGTAAATACCTTTCAATTCTCTCGCTTGTTATGTATAGTTTACCAACATATCAGAGGAACTCCTCATCGACTTTCAAGAGCTAATGGGCGAACATTCTGGTGACAATATGGCGGATGTTGTATGGGGAACTTTGGAGCGATATGGGCTGATCAGCCGCGTGAGTTGGACTATTATTGATGTTTGGATTCAATGTAATCTGATCCACCCGCTCAGGTCATCTCTTTCATGATGGATAACACTACAAACAACGACACCCTTGTAGAGGCCATTGAACTGAAGTGCGCAGAAAAGGGGATCGAATCTTCTGCCCAGAATTCCCGTCTGCGATGCATGCCTCACACTGTTCACCTCGCTGTTCTGCAGGTCTGTGGCACTTATTTTATAAATCGGGTTTGCTCAGAACATCCTTGAATAGTTGTTGGAGGCTATTGAGGCCGTTGAGAAGAACACAAAGCAGAAAACCACGCTGGGAGCTTCACCTTATCAAGACTCTGTCACTCCTGCACCTGAGTCCGAAGACCTCGATGAGGGAACAGTCGCAATTGACGACGAGGACACCGAATCAGATGAACCTCTGCCACTTGGAATCAAAGCTTCTGTACGGAAGGTGCGCTGCTTGCGACAGACCTGTTAAACCAAATTGACGTGTCGCGAAGCTTCGTAAGGTCATTCGCGCTGTTCGGTCTAGTCCCCAACGCCGTCAGCAGTGGTACAAGAGTCTTGCCCTTTCTCCAACCAAAATCGTTGCAGGCGTTCACATGCTGATCCTGGATGTCAAGACGCGGTGGTCATCAACGCACCAAATGATGAGTACGTGCTTTCACCGAGACACTACAGAGTAGTTTCTGGTATTTCTTTGGAGATCGGGCAATTAAATATTGGTCCGCAATTAATGACTTCATTGCTGAAAACCGTGATCTTCAAGGTGCGCAGCTGAGCGTGCAGGACTGGGAAGCAATCACCCTGGTCTCGGACTGGCTCCTGCACTTCCGGTCCGCCACTAGTCAAATGTCGACGACGTCGTGCCCCATGCTCTCATCGACACATTCTATTTTTCGGGGCCTTCAGAATGTGTTGAAGGAGAAGCTGTCGAAGCTGCCTCACGATGCGCCTGCAGAGCTTGTTGAGGGCTTAACCAAGGCGCATCGTAAGCTGAGCGACTACTATTATAAATATGATCAATCTCCGTTCTACATTTGGGCTGCTCGTACGTTTTCAAATCTTTGATGGGGTCTGTGTCGGTTAACATGTTCACAGTTCTTGATCCACGGTTCAACTACAAGAAGCTCCGGAAGGACTATGCCAAAGACGCCGACCTCGCAAAATATTTGGAAAGGCAGAAGGTGGCACTTTGTGCCTACTTCGAGGCCAACTATCCAGCTTCATCTTCTACTCGCCCTCGGCCTGCATCAACTTCTAGCGCGACAACCGGATCTTCAGCATGTCCTGGAATTATCAATTACGCAGCCTATGACCAGGACTCAGACGAGGAAGATGCGAACGACGAGCTGGAACGTTACTTTGAAGCACCTCGCGCAGCTACACACACGGACCCAGTTCAATGGTGGTATGCGAGAAAGACTGAGTTTCCGTGCCTGTATCGGCTGGCACGCCACGTCATGTCGATTCCAGGTAGGTTGCTTCCTTCTCACACAGAGACCGTTGCTCACGACTGTGGCAGGGTCTGCCGTTGCTGTCGAGCGGGTCTTCTCGGGTGGTAGAGACACCATCTCTCTTCGGCGAGCACGCCTGAAGCCCGAGACAATTCGAATCTTGATGTTACTCAAACACCACCTTCGTCTGAAGCGCAAAAACCTCGAGGACACTTTACAATTAATGCAGAACGCGTAGGTATCAAAATTTGTCGTTATGTACGGCCGTAATGTACCGTAAAACGGCCGTAAAAATTGCCGTACCGTCCCATAAGAGGCCCTGAAGCAATGTTTACGGTTACGGGTACGGACGGAAGGGATGCCGTATCGTGCCGTAAATTTTACGGCCGTAACCGTATACGGTACGGTGGGGATCCCTACCCATACGGTCTGAGAGGATTGGAAATTGTGGGTGATTACAAGATGCGGCGTTTAACTCTGAACTATGGCAGTGATTCTTCATGGACACTGGTGCTTTAACAGAGCGACAACAAAGTTCAAGGAGATAAATTCTCAGGGAATGCCAGACACAAAAGTTGCCAATTTAAAATGAAGGCTGGTTATTTTGTTAGAGAAACGGTGGGTCGTTTCCGCGCGGCGCTTGCCTGATATTCACTTGCCTCCGAAGCCTCTAGTACAGACCAGGCTGACATGGCCCTCACGTAGGCATAATTCACCATACTGCAAAACAACTCAATTTTAAACTAAAATGAAGGCTGGTTATTTTGTTAGAGAAACGGTGGGTCGTTTCCGCGCGGCGCTTGCCTGATATTCACTTGCCTCCGAAGCCTCTAGTACAGACCAGGCTGACATGGCCCTCACGTAGGCATAATTCACCATACTGCAAAACAACTCAATTTTAAACAAGAGGTTTCCGGAGCAAGTCGGGGACTTGCGCATGTGGTAAGTCGGGTACAAACCTCCCCACCTATTGTAGTTCGCATCTACCCGGCGGGATCGTCGGTACTGGGTAATAATCTGCACACCCAATTCAGCGATAGAGTTTTTTTCGTCATTTGACATTGCGTGTTTTCACAAGTTAGTCAAAGAGCACCCTCGAATATCTGCTCCGGAGGAGAGCCATGTGCATCAATCGACGCATGAATTTAAAGACAAGAATTATTCATATTTGCATAAACCACAGTTGTGAAGAAGAAATGACAGTCCATGTGCGCGGTTTCTTGACCGGAAACAAAACATACGACTACACCAGCGATTCCCACATCGTTCTTTGAGGGAAGACACACGGTCAAATATTAAGAACGCGCGCCCAGCTGGAAAAGGATCATAACAGCGTCTACTTCCGCTGCATCCAGATCATGCAAGGGATCCACCAGGTCGTCAAGCTCTCCAAGCGGGGCGGTGGATGGCAGAACATTGCTGCTGAAGCAAAGGTTGTCCAGCGTGACGCGACTGGAGGACGCAAAAGAGGTGGGAATGATTCCATCCAAACTCAGCGCTTCGCGAGGCAAAAAGCTAGAAGACAGAATTGGAGCCCGCTTTGAACGAGGGGCCTGGCCATCAGCTAACTTATCTGAGTTACTGTATTCCTCGTCGCGGAATGCCGCGGGATAAGATCGTTTCCTCCCGTTGTGTGCTGACTCGGTATTCCCCGACAGAGGGTTAACAGGAGGCGTCGAGAATGGAGTCATCGCTGCATCTAGAGTCAGAACTGAAACAAGAACGGAAAGGACATAGCATACCATTTCGCTCGTCTGTTTGATGGAGGTCCGAGAGGAAATCTTCGTGCTCATATGTATTAATCTCCGTATCTCCGGCCAACGCAGTGGCCTGCAAGGCCTCTGTCTCTGCACCTCAGTTCGTGAGTGAAGGAATTCAAAATTTTATGCCACAGTTGTCAATGCAGACACACCAGATTCTTGATCGTCAGAGTGCGAAAAATCGTTGCCTCCGTTTGAGTCAGAGTAATCATCCTCCTTGTTACTCTCTTGCACTTTTAATCCGTGAGTGAATCGACGGGAATACTGATTCCGGGCTCACAAGGTTCAGATAGATCATCCCCCTCGCAAGAGACCTGATAAAGTGGATACCCAAGCTCTGTGGCGACCTCTTGGCTGTAAGGATCAAAGCCTTTAGCTTCGTGAAACTGGCGAATGCCGGTGTAGACGCCGGCATCCCAACTCCCCCCGACAGCCCACACACGAAATTCAATGTCCGGAAATCCCTCATTCTTCGCTTCTTCTGCGCTTAGACATTCCGCGCCCGACGGATCGCGAGACCAATACGCTGTACAGGCAGGAATTAGGACATGTCCCGGAAGCTCGGTTTGAATCTCAGTCAAAGGACATAGGAAGAGATAACCTGGTGGTAGACTATCCAGCGGGCCCAGAAGCCATAGGTGACACTGGATGGATCCCACGAGGGCTGGGCAAATGATCACTGATGTCTCGAGTTTCCATGAAGCTAAAACTCACAATATTCGTGGAAATTGGACCTTACACCAAGAGCATTGAAAATATGATTGGCTTGTACTAGCCAAGGCGCGCAAGAGAGAACATCGGCGTATACGCGACGCCGATATCCATCCACGACGTTGGCAGAATTCACGCTGTGATTGTGATCGTAATGAAAGAGATGTGTTGAGTGGGAAATGCGCACCGAATCCAGCCATGCTCAAGAATCATTGTACCTTCTTCGTCCCCATTTAACCTAAGCAAGATGGTCATGAAGATATGTTCAACAGGTAGGACGGAACATACTGATTCCACATTCGATCGATCATGTGGTCCTCTGTCGACCAGCTTCGATCGTCAACCACACATTCGGACGTGAATGCAAATTCGAACGAGTTTTCGTATTCCGCGCCAGTAAAATGACGAATGGACCCCAGTTTCACCGAGACATTGGTGGAAAGTGGGAAGTAGTGCAACTGTGCCAGATGAAAGTAACAAGCGTTGTGATAAGCTTGCAGCGAAATTGAAGGAATTAGCTCTGATTCCTCCGGTAATTGGAAAAGGGAGACGTCAGATGGTCCGATTCCGGATTCGATAGGTGAAAGCTCCAAGTAATCATGTACAGGGGCCATGAGCTCAATGCAGAGCTGCGTGGTTGAAGGACGTATCCACACCACGTACTCGGCCCATTTCTATAGCTAGGATGAGGATACAGCAGGTGTGTGAGGCACTTGAGTTACCAGGTATCTTCCTGAAATAGATGATACATATTGGTCAACATCCTGCGAAAGAGTGAGCGGATTCAGTGCTAAAGGCCATAAATTATATTACATAGAATTGTGCATCCTGTGAAAATAGTCATCCTCATAATATAGAGACAACAGTGGGACGTACCATACATGCCCAAAAAAACACTGTCGAGAAATGGGCGCCCCCGTACTTTTCCAGTATTTCTCCATGGGGGATTAGATCTAAATCCAGTACATCTTTATTAGCAAGGGCCTTGAGTCGCGGAAAACAGTCGCGAACCGTCGTGGAAAACCGTGGCATGTAGCCCCCTGGCGCTGGCGATACCATAAAGCTGAAACAGATTCGGATGTCTGCGATATGGTCTGTTAATTTCGACCGCCAAAGTGGTACAAATATTCTCACCGAATATCTGAATATCTTGATATCTCTGCACGCCATTGCTGTGAAGAGCAATGAAGGCAACATTCGCTCTCGATATAGAGTTCGAAACGCACCTCGTCGGCACCATCTCCCTGAAATACCGCTGCCGTCATAGTTGACTGAAATCCAGGGATCCGAGTAGTGTACATCTTCTTCATGGATGCTCGTCCTTTCCGGCGACGCACGACGAGGGACCCACTGGCACGCTTGATTTCCTTCAGCAAATTCAGATCTCCGATGGGGATCATGCGAAAGTCTATTCGTTTAGGGTCAGTTCCCGGGAGATCGATGCTGTTGCGGGTTACCAGAAGGTGTACGGGGAGCGACTTGGTTAGTATTCGTGAAGGTCCCGCCCGTAACAACGAAATCCTTTGAGTTGGGGAAAAAGGCACTCATGGTGTGTCTGCGATGCGTGTGATAAGATTTCGACGGCAGCAAGGCATTGAGTACTGACTGATCTAGTGCGATACCAGGAGGCTGACTGGGCCCTGGCTCATTGACATTTGTGAAGTTCCCGCCAGAAACGACGAAACGTTTCGACTTGGAGAAGAAGGTGCTCGTGTATCTGCGATGTGTGGGATGGCATGAGATACTGATTGTAAGCGCAAATTAGGGTACGAACGCATGAGGGAGCGGCCCGCGGTCATCCAACGACGATTCAGCGGCGAACTCAGGCACAGAATGCGGCTCGTCGTCCATGGGTGGTGGTGGGAGGAGGAGGAGGATATATTATACTGACGGGGTCCCACAACTGGAACAATCAGTTTACTACGAAGCTTGGGTAACTCCTTGTGGACTAAAAAAGCTACCGATCTTTACGTAGAACACACGCACTACTGCAGGGGGGCGGAAAGATTAAACACGAGAGGATCTCCCCGACCTGATGTGGCCACAACAGGCAGGTCGTACGGCTAAAACCTCGTGGGTAATTGACGCGATTCCTCGCAATCAATCATAACTCACCGCCGACCAGAAGATCCCCAAATGCTTCGCCTCAACAGTCCCTACAGGCACGCATGCAAACTAACTAAAAAAAAACTAACTACAAAAAAGGGGAAAGAGAGAATGGCAAATAGAAAGGGCTAGCCCGAGCCTGCGATCTATTGCTCTGAGTTATCTTATCGACCGCGCTGAAACGCTCATGCCGAGTGTGTTGATGATCAGTGGGTAGAAGGAGAAATGACCAGCGCTCACAGAGACGCCCATCACAATACGACATCAGTCTTTTGACATTTTGATTGTCGTGTTTGGGCTGTTTCACGCATTTTCGCATTGTTGATGGGATGTCGTCGACGATGGGGAGCTCCACATTGAGCTTGAAATTGGGTGAGGATATGTGGGATGGGATGGTAGGATGGAGGACTCCCTTGAGTGAGAAGGAAATTTAATTCTGATTGTGCTGCCGAGCTCCGGCAACTTTGCTCCATCAACGGTGTTGCGGATTTTCATGGCCACGTGGTGCGGGTTGTGATGTTGGGGCATTTTAAGCCATGTTGTACCGCTTTTGCAGGCGGTTGCCGCGTTGTCCCGTGTTGTGCAACGCCTGACAACACAACAATCAAAATGTCAAAAGTCTGATGGAGGCTGTGTTCTAAAATTACACAGGAAGCTGTATCATGGTCTTCGAGAAGTTCTTGACAGGACGCACAGCTTGGTAGGCTCTGGTAGGCTGTAGCCCAAGGGAGGAGAAATGAAGCCACTCAGGGCTGGCGGGCCAGGCCCCCGGAAACTACCATGTAACCCTGTCCGGGATAGAGTAAAACTGTAGCCCAAAATGACCCCCAACCTAGTCCGCGATATAGAGTAAACGAGCCTGAAAACCGGGGAACCTTGTCCGCCATAGAGTAAATTGTGAGGAGCGCGGGACTTTTTTTGGTGTGTATGTGCCTGGAGCCATGGAATGGTGCAGATTTGGTACAAACATCTGTGTTGAACGCCGCTGATCAGATATTTGAATTGATTTAACACGCCAGAACAGACCAATTCCCAGTCAATCAGGCCAAAAATTTGAGCTGGGAGAAAAAATCACAAATTTACCTCCTAAAACCTTGTCCGAGATAGAGTAAAAGATGGTCCAGGCGGCCAAATTTCATAAGGTAAAACTGCCCAGATTCTGGGCTCAACCCGGACAAGGTTACATGGTAGTTTCCGGGGGCCTGGCGGGCCCACATAACTGGCCAGGGGTTGTCAGCCCGGCGGGGAATAAGTAGACAGGTAACTCGATGGGCCGCAAGCGCAGGACAGCACTCGTTGGTTAGGGTTTAGGGTTTTAGGGTTTAGGGTTAGGGTTTTAGGGGGGTTAGGGTTAGGGTTAGGGGGTTAGGGGGTTTAGGGTTAGGGGTTAGGGTTAGGGTTAGGGGTTAGGGTTTAGGGTTTAGGGTTAGGGGTTAGGGGGTTTAGGGG
>JARGXW010000589.1:0-86636 GCA_029204085.1 Mycena sp. CBHHK59/15
ACAACATTACAAAAACTGACGGGCGGAGGTGGAGATACTCATATACGAGCACTGCATTGGAAAACCACGTATAAGTATGGCTCAAATTTCTCAATTTATTTTGTGTTTTCTGGTGAAAAGAACTTCAAGGAGTGACTCGCGTCTACTGTCCACGATCCTACCCTGTCTTCGCTATGCACCACAACGCACGCACGCACGAGACTACCGATTTCTAGCATTCGAAGCGCCTGGTGAAAGAAGCACTGTGGCGGTGTCGATACGGATCAGATCACGCAAATTTACATGACCAGTCCAAGCGTCAAATTGTTGCCCGATCAGGAATACATGAACAGATAAAACAAAAATAATAACATAACCTCAGTAGCGTCGTAAGTCATCCAAAAATCATTACAGTACATCTGAATCACGAAGACAATTAATCAGCGCAGACTCGCAGAGGGAAGAAGGCGACGCACAAATAAAGTCCTCGTTCTCGCAATCCGTCAGGTCGTCGAATGCATTCGCGGCGAACTGCGCGCCGTTGGCGCGTTGCGCGTCGGCCGCGTCGGCCGTCTTCTCGAGCGACGCGTCGACGAGGACGCCCATCTTGCCGAGCTCGGTGCGGCGCGCGGCTTGTGTGCGGTTGCGGAGCGCGAGGTAGAACGCGGTGGCGCTGGGGCGGCGTTAGTTCATCTTTACTTCGGACGCGAATCGAGCGCGCGGTGCGCACATGAAGACGGCGGCCAGGGCGGCGAAGCACCCGAGGCTGGACGTGAGGCCACGCTTGTATAGCGGGGCCTGCGCTGTCGTGTACAGGAAGGGGCCGAGGATCTGCGGGGCTGATAAGCATGCTGGATCAGCGCGGGGCGGGCGACGCACGTTCCCGGCCGACTGCCCGACGAAGAGTATGCCCGTCGTCAGGGTCTTCTTGGTGTGCCCCGCGGTGTTCTGCGACGACCACGTGTAGATGAGCGGCGAGATTCCGGGGTAGAACGACACGCTGTGCGGGGGTCAGGAGCGACGCGCCGGAGGGCGGGAGACACGCACATGTAGTACGCGCCGAGCAGCGCGCCCTTGTGCGCGTGCCGCGCGGGATGTGCAGGAGCGCGGCGGCGCCGCGATGGGCGGGAGCGTCAGCGCGACAAGCACGGGCCACTTGAGCTTGAAGTGTGTCCGGGCGTACCCGCCGGCGAGCGTCGCGATGATCTGCACTGCGCCGAAGGGCATCTGCAGCAGGATCGTGTTGAGCTGGTTGTACCGAACGACTTGACGATCAGCGGCCCGACTTCACGGAGCGTTAGTAGATGCGCGTCACGAGAGTAGGGTAGTGGGCGCACAGGTGGAATGCCGCCGCTGGGGATACTGGGGCGGGGATGAGCTGTGGTGGCTTCCAAGGGGAAAAGGGCGCGCACGAGATGAGGAACAACATGCTAAACCAGGCCCAGGTCTTGATGTCCAGCAGGCACGCGCGCACCTGGGCCCACTTCCATGTCTTGGTTTCCGTCCCGGTGTTGTTCGCACGGAGACGCTCAACAGCGAGGACTTTCTCGTCGTGCGTAAGGAAACGCGCTGTGGTGGGTGAGTCCGGAAGGACAAGACTGAAATCCGATATTTAATATTTCAGACTGGGTGGGGAGAAAGTGTACGTACTAGACAACGACAGAGAACGCGACGGTGAGAATACCGGTGAACAAGAAGATAATCTGGAAGCATGTGAGAATTTTGGCAATGAGTCAGGAAATTGACGTACTTGGTATGGTTTCAATTTGTCGTTGTGGATATGTCCAAGACCAAAGGACATGATGGAGCCGACCTGGACGACGTTAGATCCAGCCTGGAGGCAGGGGGAAACGAGCACATACGACGGTAGTGACGCCGTTCATGGAATACCACAAACTGGTGCGCTGGGTCTGCTCGCGGCGCCGCCACCACATGGCGGTGATGGTCACAAAGGTCGGCGCGACCGTCGCCTCGAAGAGGCCGAGGAAGAAACGCGCGGTGATCAGCGTGGAGAAGTTTTTGGCGGCGGTCATGGCGCTGAGAGTGATTCCCTGTTGCAGAAATCATTCAACAGGCTGGAGCATCAATAAATAGATGACACGAACCCAGCAAAGGATGTTAAAGGCAAGCCAGCGGCCCACGGGGAGACGAACAAGCAGGAAAGACGACACCGGCTGCCATATTAGTTGCGCTTGAACAAGGGTAAGCATGTCGCACGTGCCTGCGAGTGGAGAAGAAATTACCAGCATAGACGATACTCCCCAGCGCCGAGTATTGATACCCCCACAAGATGCGTGTCCGTGGCAAGGTTAAAAACCGACGCGTAGGAGAGAGTGCTTTTGTCCAGCTGCTGCAGGAAGTATATTCTTGGATAGAATCATCAATGCGTCGCAACCGAAAAGGAACAGCACTAATCACCCCAACATGACGGGGAGGAGCCACAGGTCTGTCTTCCGCAAGATGCGATCGTTCTCCTCGGTGGTAACGATGATTGGGGCGTGCGCGTTCTCCCCGAGGATTGCCTGCGCCGCGTCGCCAAAAGAATAGCCGACATTGGCCTTTGGGTCGACTGTGCTGCCCGACATGGTCACTTCGAGATGGCTCATATCCACCTTGTCGTCGGTCATCGTGGAAGTCATGCTGGCGGGTTCAGTTCCTGTGGTGAACTCCAGGAAAGAGAGACAACATGATTCGCTTTTAACATGGGGAAATTGAGGGTGGTTTGCATCTTTTGCATCAGTGAACCCGGAGTGAACGTTTGAACTTGAAAGACTCGGAGATCGGTCCGATTGTCCATAGCATGTAGGTACGGAGCCTGCTTCAAGTTGTTCCTTTCAGGGACCACCGCAGTAATACACCTCCATCCCCTCCCTCCCGACCCAACAGGAATCAATTTCACCTCAGTTCATGGTAAACCGATCTGTCTACTATACCGACGAGCTTCCTGTTCATGGGCAGTTTTAAAACTTTTACCGGGCTCGAGACGGCGCTGGCGGTGCCACGGACTCCTCTCTTAGGGGCCTTCACGAACTATGTGACGGCCCGCATTCCGACTGGTACAGTCTTCTAGGAGGCGAGTGATGTAAGTACTGTTTGTGCATCCATCTCGCTTTCCGAGTCAACCTAGCCTATCTCCCCTACGTTTGAACCGCACTCCGGCATTTTAGGTGTCTAAATCTCAGGAAATTTGGAGTTCAATACCGGCGGCACCACTGGCAGCGTGTCGGAGTGTGAATCCCGCCGTCCACTCCAAACAAAGGCACACGTCTGAGCTCGCCACCGTTGTCTCCACCTCAGTCATGTTCGCGACATCTAGCACCCATCTAGCGCCCTTCCCTACCTCAGGTCTCATCAACCGTGGTGCAACCGACCTCTGGACTCTCTACGCACACGTTACTTTATCAGCCGCGCGACGTGAAACACTCTTCATGTTGTCAGCCTACGACCCCAGCACTTCTCTCCTTCTCCTTTCCCTATTCTCCGACCTACTAAGGGCGACTACCTCTGGCCGCTCAAGCTCGACAAACGTACCTGACCCCACGCAATCCCTTAACACAAGAAGGCGGCACGGCGAGCGCCGCGCGTGCTTTGCGCCTGGATCGCTCTGCATCGATGTGCGGCGCTGGATCCGTGTAGAAAGCACGTCGACACGCCTGACTCGCTCCGCCGCGTCTGACGTCGGCCGACTCCCGCGCGGCGCCATTTAATTGTGTACGGGGACCACCTCGCCGTCTCGAGGTCCCCGGATCATCAGATGCTGACCCCGCCTGCTTGCCTCGTCCTCGCGGCGTTTTCACCAGCTCTATTCAGCGATCCTACGCGAACTCGAGCACCCTGTTGTCACTACGGCTCACCCTGAACAATTCTGCTCTGCTTGTGTGGAGTTTTGCTACGCTGTTCTTTCACGTAGTGAAATACGATCAGCTTTATGCCAAGTTGAGCCCCTGTGGCCTGAGGCTCCAAGTGGTCGATCATACTGCCGGTCCGATCATGCCGCCGGTACCCCGGTATCTCGGTATTTCCATTTCCCGGACTCCTAAATATTCGGAAGACTCCTTACGGAGATCGGACCGAATGTGCCGAATCGGCGAAGCAACCGACATTTGTTGAAATCGTTCTCTCGGCGCAATTATATGGAGAGTCTCTCAGTGTTCTACCTCCACTCCGGCTCAGCAGAATGCCCCGCATCTTCTTCCCCGCCTCCTTTGCCCCCGCCGCCCCTGCCGCAGCAGGCGGGCCCATCCTCGAGCTGCGCAACCCGCGCGGGCACGCCCTGGCGATCCAGCCCATCTCTGACACCGTCGTCCGCGTCGTGCACCAGCTCCCGCTCGCCAAATTCCCGCAGAAGACGAACGGCGGGATCGGCTGGGAGCCCGCAGCCGCCTCGGCCACCGTGAACGTGCGTGTGCTTGAATTGTATACTGTCTTGCGGTGTGCGCTGACGGCAAGCTAGGTGGACAGCACGAGCGGAACGGTCAAGACCGACGCGCTGACGGTCAAAGTGGTATTTGGGTCGGATTCGACCTGCCCAAAGCTTGAGTGGTTCACCAAGGACGGTACGCTGTTTTTAGCCGACAGCGAAACACGCGCGTACGCGTTCGATGCTGCGTCTGGATCTGTCCTACACTATGTAAGTGTTTCATATCCGGCGACAGTTGGGAATATCGGTCTCCCTAATCTTCCTCGCCGGACTTATTTTCCCCCCTTTCCTTTCAGGTCGAACGCGAGAATTACCTTCCGACATCTGAGGACGAGTTCACGTCGCCGACACCGTACGTGCACGAGAACCGGAATGAGTTCGTCTATGGCCTCGGCGAGTCGCGCGGGAGCTTGATGAAGGCGGGAAAGGTGTTCACCATGGAAGGCCGCGACGCGCTGTCCTATGATTGGGAACACGGTGGGCCTCCATTTTTTTTCTCCTGGTTGCGCTACTAACGAGGGCCGCAGGTGACCCGTTGTACAAGCTGAACCCGTTTTATACCACGTACAACAAGAAGACCAACCTGTGGTATGGCATGTTCTACAACAACATGAGTGACTCGTACTTTGACATGGGTATGTCTTCTTCCTCTATCAGGATCCTTCATCTTCCACTACGCATAGGCGCCGAGTCGGACGTGCTCTGGGGATGCTTCCGGTCATACAGGGCGAACAGCGGACCGGTGCGTAAGGTATTCGCCGTGTTCAGCAACCAATACTAATCTGTCGCTAGCTGGACTACTACGTGATTCTTGGCGATGGCACACTCCCCTCTGTCTTGACAGAGTACGCGCGTCTCGTGTCTCCGACAGGCCCCTCACCCGCTCTGGCTGCCTCGCCGTCCCTCCCTCCGCTCTCTCAATTCGGCTACCTCTCCTCCAGTCTCGCGCTCGCCGCCGACCCCCAGGCCCAGGGAGCTGTCATTGACTTTCTCAAGTCCTGCCGCACACACGGCTTTCCCGTCGACGGCCTCTACCTCTCCTCTGGCTGGTGCCAAGGTCAGTCTCCCGTCCTTGTTCTATCGAATCAAATCAAAATAACACGAACGACAGACGAGGTCACCGATGACCGTAACTACTTCGTCTGGAACCGCAAGCGCTACCCGTCGCCTGCGGAGCTCGGGCACACCGTTGAGACCGTCCTCGGCATACAGTTCATCGTGAACATCAAGCCGTGGCTCCTCGACGTGCACCCGCGCTACACCACCGCGCACGCGCAGGGCGTGTTCGTGCGCCCCGCACCCGACGCAGAGGACGCTGCCACCGCCGCGCGCAGCTGGGTGTGGGCGAACGGCTTCGCGTCGCACAAGCCCGGCGCGTACCTCGACTACTCGGCGCGCGCGGCGTGCGCGTGGTGGGGCGAGCAGATCCGCGCGGAGCTGCTCGCGAATGGGCTCACGGGCATGTGGTGCGTCGCCATCCCGTCCCGTCCCTTGCTGTGGTGCTGATAGGAGTGGCAGGATTGATAACAACGAAATGGCGGGGCTTATGGACGACGAGGAGCGCTTCGCGGGGGAGGTGGGTGTGTTTGGGGGCGCGGGGAGCAGCGTGGAGACGCGCATGGGCTGGGGCACGGGCGAGATCCGCGTCGGGAGCGTGGGGAAGGCAATGATGACCATGGGTATGGCGCGCGTGAGTCATTCTTTCCGCTTCCTGCATGCGCTGAGTGCGCCTGCCCTCCTGCTAGGCGACGTACGAGACGGTCCTTGCCGCACGCCCGGAGCACCGCCCGGTGATCGTGTCGCGCTCGGGTCTGCCGGGCATCCAGGCGTACGCGCACGCGACGTGGAGCGGGGACAACTCGACAACGTGGAAGGCGCTTAAGTGGGGCACGAAGATGACCCTGAGCGTCGGGATGAGCTTTGGGCCCGGCTTGTATGGGCATGATATTGGTGGTTCGTGTGCACGCCCGTGGGTGTGCCGGTTGGTTGAATGGCTTCGCAGGATTCGCTGGAAAGCACCACCCGAGCCCCGAGCTGTTGGTTCGTTGGTGTCAGAACGTGAGTCTACACAGTATGTCCCAATTCTTCTCTGACTTGGATGTAGGGCGCATGGCACTCGCGTTTCACCGTCGTAAGCTCCTCTGATATTACTGCGCGAGCCATTATCATGTTTGTCCCAGCACTCGTGGAAAGAGGTGTCGACGACGCTGTGGATGTACGACGACGTGCCCGGGATCAGCGAAATCCTCCGTCAAGTGCTGGCCTTCCGCTACCGCCTCGCGCCGACGTTCTACTCGCTGTACGTGACGGACTACCAGCGGCACGGCTGGCCGCTCCTCAAGGTCTGTGCTGTGCTTCTGCATACATCCGCGCACGCCGGCTGACCGCACTTCGCAGCCGCTGCTGTGGCACCACTCCATCGACCCGGTGACGCTGCAGCTGGACGAGGAGTTCCTGTTCGGGTCGCACGTGCTCGTCGCGCCCGTTACCACCAAGGCGCGACGACCCGCCGCGTGTACCTGCCTGCACAGGCCAACGATGGCGAGTCCGCGCTGCAGTGGTGCGAGCTCGACACGGGCGTGTGGCATGCTGGGAAAGGCGACTTCGTAGAGCTTGGTACGTTCTCATTTTTGTCTCCTCCCCTATCTAATACCAGGAAATCAGACGCCCCCCTCGCACGGACGCCGGTGCTTGTGCGCGCCGGTGGCGCGCTTGTCCTGGGCGGTGCTTGCGCACGGAACATCTACGATGGGGTCAAGGAGCGCACCGCGCTCGTCTTCCCCGCGCCGAGTGGGGCATCGCATGGCAGCTTCACGCTGGTCGAGGACGACGGCGTGTCGAACGACCACACCGGGAAGGGCGTGTACACCGAATTGGTGCTGTCGTTTGCTGTCGCCGAGGGCAACAGTGAGGTTGTTGTGGACTACGAGGCGGTGCACGGGGCATATAAGCTCCCGTATGAGGTCATTTGGGTTGAGTTGCCGGTGGGGGATACACGCAAGGTGGTTGTGAAGTGCGGAAAAACCGAGCGGCGGAGACGGAGTGTAGGAGGCAAGGAGGAGGTTGGGATTGTAGTCAACATCTATTAATTGCCTCGAGTAGCCTCCAGTCAAGCCCAAATTAGTTCTTCTCCGTTTGTAATGAAAAAAGTATCAAAGCTCGATTGAAAGCACTTTCCAATTTGCTTTCATCCAGTTGGCAGAATTGTGACGATGTGGCTGTGCAAACGCGTTACCTGTCGCGTCGGTGACTGTGACGGTTCGACTTCCTTCCGCAACTACTTGCTTTCTTAGTACATTTTCTTGGGTTTTTCTTGCTATGACATCGGTGGAATATCGTGAGTTGTGATGCACGTTGATCCTCAACTTTTCTCATTCCAGTTCCAGGTGTAAATTCTGACAGTTCATTCCTACGCGACGCTCTCTCTGCAAAACCAAATTCTCTTGTTGTCCTTTCGAGTCGAATAAAACGCCGTCTCGCCTTGCGCCGTATACATTTTGCCCCAGAGCTTGACTGCAGCAGCCCAGATGACGCGCTTGATGGAGAGTCCGAGGGTGAGGATGGGTCGTCCGACTCTGAGTCGTCCACCTCAGATGGCACGCCAAAACCCACTGGCACTCGAAGACATACGTCCAGACCATGTGCGTTACGTGTCATTTAGCCTAGGTTATCCATCTCTGACCTCTGGTAGACTGCTGGAATCGCCCCAGCATCGAGCTTATGGACCTCCCCGTAGAGATCATCGAACACATCACGGTCTCGCTGCGGGGCCCGAAATCATCTCTGATGATGGACTCGGCAGCCTTGTACATCTCCGAGAAATACTCCGAGTTTTCACAGGCCCGTTTCTCGCTCAGCGCGTTGAGCCGAGTGTGCTCTGTGTTACGGAACGTTGTTGAGCGTATCTTGTATCGCAACGTACAACTCGACTTCACTGGCTGGAAGGGTCGGAAACATCCCCGATGGCTGCAGGAAGTCTCCGTCTGCTCCTCCGCACACTGGAAGAACGACCAGAACTTGGGCGATATATCCACACCGCAGCGTTGGACTACCAGCTGTCCACCAAATCAGAAGCCTTGGAAAAGGGCCTGGAAGATTTCCTGGCGCAGACACCAAACCTCACCCATCTCTTCCTCTCCCAATGCCCTGTCGCGCTGTGGGGCTTCCCGACAAAAAACATCGCCGGCTTTGCCACGACATTTGCTCCCGGCATTCTCCCTTCCCTCCTCGGAGACCTCCCCGCCCTCAAGGAACTGCACCTCCGCGACTGCCACATCATGGCTCTCACTGGTGGACTTCCGTCGCACAACCTGCAGCGCATCCGCCTCGACAGTAGCCACGAGAACGCCTCTGGCCATTTCACGCGCGTCCTCGCCATCTGTGAAGACTCCGTCCATGACCTAGACATCCGGTTCATCGGCGGACTCCTGCTCCCAGCGCCGCTCTTTTTCGGTGAGACACTTGGGCGCCCAAGCGGCGGTGGGTCGCTTCGCACGCTGCGCCTCGACAACATCAGCGTGCTAGCCACGTCAACTCGGCCTACGCGCACCTCCTGCGAGACCTGCCCGTCCTGCAGCACCTGCACGTGTCGCACCATGCGGCGTTCGCGCCGAGTGCGTTCGACGTTCTCCCCGCGTCCCTGCTTTCGCTCACTGCGTCGTCGTACTACGGACTGTGGACGTACGCCGAACCGGCCCAGGACGGCTTCATGGTCTCGCTAGCGCGGTGCATTTCCATGAGCACGAAGGAAGTCGCTCGCGTCGAGGCGTCGGACGGGGACGGGAAGGGGAAGGGGAAGGAAGACCGGTTCGTCTTAGACCTGCAGCCGGTAGTCGTTGCATGTAAAACGGAGCGGACGGTGTTCATTAAGGTTGAGGCGGCTCATGCGTTCGTGACGATCTTCTGTATGTCTGTATCTCTTCATTCCGGGTCTTCCCTGACACGCGTCCAGTCGGAGCCAAGGGTCCTTTTGCAGATGATAGTGACGACCAACAGCAGACGGATGAAGGCGCTCCGGAAGACGAGGAGGTAAAGTCACCACAGTCCTGATACTGGCACGCATCCGAGGGGTCTCAGAGTAATACCCAAGCACACTGCGATACCCCACGCATGTTGATACTTTCGCATTGTTTTCGTGATGTCATATACGATGTAATCTTGACTGCGCTACTTTGTCGTTGAAGACCAAAGCAAGATGCCAGCCCCTGTCTGTCAGCAGAGCGCAACAGGTTTCACGTCGTCAGAATTCCACGGACAGAATCGTCAAGGACTCGAGTGGCGGGGTGAGTGAGTGTTGCGGCAACGAAAAGCGGTTGCAAGCGAAGAACAATGGTAGGTAGGTAGTTCGGGACATTACGGCACTGGATCCCAGCTCGCAACTCCGGTGCCTTTTCACTTATCACCGAGACCCTCTTTGTTTTGCCAGCCTTTCAGAGCTTTCCTGAACAAAGGAACACATCAATTTCGAAGATGAGACGTGTTTACTATGGAGGCGTCGGATCTATAGCTACAGAGGGTACAGCGAGTGACAAAATTAGACGAGCATATTATAAGGTGAAACCACATAAGGGAGTATCGTGCTCATGACGTCGCACGGTTGTCGTGCAGAAGAGGAAGAAACAAAGATCAGGACTAGACCATGCGAAATGGATGACTTACACCCCGTTGATCAACAGATTGAGCAGCAGCCGTCGTTGCTCGGGAGTGGTTTTTCCCCGGAAGAAAATTGGCTTCGGCTGAGACTTGACTATCCCTTCCTCCACATCCAGTTCCAAGACATAAAGCGGATCAGTCTGCGCCGCGTCCTTCTGAATCCGAGACATCTGCAACGCAGGAGGTGCGTTACGACGGAGGCGATCCCAACCCTTGAGCCTAAGTTCCCTCGTCTGCAAGGCGGGACGCAAATGGCCAGCAAGACGACAAGCCGGCGCTTTCGCGCAGAAAGACTTCACCTGAAAGGGGGGAAGGTTCTCGTCGTTCTCCGCGTCGATGATCCGCTGCGACTCTATTTTTTTGATGGTGGGGCTGGAATTGAGGATGGGGCTATCTTCAACGCGAGGAATGGCAGAGTGATTCATCATCGGGGAGAAGCATAGATCAGACATCGGAGTGAAGTAAACACTCGAGCCACTCGAGGATGACGACGCGCTGCAAGCCGAGGATGGACGCGGCGACGAGCATGCGCTCGATAAGGAGGGCGGCGGCCACGATAACGCGCAGTTTGAATCGCAATCTCCGTCACTGCTGGCCGGATGGAAATACACGGCTTGGTTATTGCCTCTCGGAGAACGCGGAATGGGCACCGAGCCATCCAGCAGCTCGAAATGTAGCTCGGGGTCGAGTTCGAAAGGCGTGGCGAGATTGATAGGTAGCAGGTGGAAAGGGACCCATAGCTGCATCGCGGACGCTTGTACTATGCATTGTTCCTGAGGATGAAAGAGTGTTATTAAAAACTTTGACTCTCGAAAGGTGCAGATATGCTTACTGGCAGATCATTGAAGAAACGAAGAGACATAATGGTCTTGCAAATTATTTTGAAATAGATGGGATGTCGTGAATAGATCGTGTAGAGAAGGAGGTCGTGAGAGTGCCTGTATGTCGTGCAACGGAGGAGTGAGCAACCTGAAGTGCCTTGAGAAGTCGTAAAGACGCGTTCAGGGAGAGAAAGAGATGATTCCGGGAAGAGTTGAGAATGAATGGCGACTCCTTTTATCTTAGCCGCTATATCCATCCACGTGTCGGCGCGAGCAACCGTTCCTTTGTGATATGTGTTTGTCTCATGTTTACTTTGTCTCTTTGGCCTCGCGATCTGATTGTGCAAAGGGCTTGAAAGAGCACCTGACGAATAAGTAGAAGCCCCAAGCCCTTTGAGTGCAGGTCCCGAACATCGAGCAGGGCAAAAGTGTGTGCGTTGCGGTGACAGTAGGAACCAACCCGTTTAGGAACCTAAACCTCCAGTTCCAAAAGGGGATAATATGTGCGTATCATCTCATCCAGGCAGTCAGTGCGACGGACGAGAAATGTACAGACATATACACAGGTTGAATAAAATCGAAGAGAAAACCTCAGCGACTGATTTTTATGCTAAGTACAAAAATGGACATGGAGCACGTTCAAACTTGGAACGTTGCTTCCTGTCAGCCGTAAAATGTTGGACGTACCCTTCCATCCAGCGTTCTGACTTATCTGGAACAAAATTATCGAGAACATTGTTTTGGTCAGCTCTTCCGTTCCCCATGCACAGCATGTATCAACTTCTCTCCGCAGATGCATAATATGAGTCTAATATCGCATACTTGCAGTTAAATACTACATGTCTCCGGCGTAGGAGTATCGCCGAAGTAGACCAGAAAGTAAACGCCTATAGTAAAAAATCAAACCAAGAATGTCAATAGCTCGTATACGGTGGAGGGTAGCCGACAATCGGTTTCCGTTCCGTCATGTGATGGATGGCTGTCCAGGATGGCATCTCATGAATTCGGCTCTCACAGAGGCTCTGCGGCGAATCAAAATCAGGGGAGCGTTCATCGTGCAGTTGCTCTCCTAAGATGGCCGCGGAGGAATCAGAAGGCCGGAAATGTCGAGCGTCAGTCGTAATCTGGGTGTTGGGACCTCTGAATCGCGGTTGAGAACTTGGATCATTCCGGTCGATGGACAGGGACGACGCCGAGTGTCGGGGCGTGAACGTTGCCACATAGCGCGACTCGATGGTGCCGTGGTCGGCCTCCCACGACTGGCCCTCCGCACTGGCCATCACGGTGGCGGGTGAAAGGGGACCCGCCTCGCGATCATCTGAAAGATCCCCTTGATTTCCCCATGACGAAGCCGCGCTTGCTGGATAGCCTGATCTTCCAGTTACTTCTCGAGTGGTCGGGGCTTCTGTATACACAACATAAGACTGGCGTTTAGCTTGGTCGATGGCAAAAATACCCGAGGTGTTACTGAACGAGTACGACCATCTATCCGGGGCGTGTAGGCGCCGGCGGCGGCACCTACGTGTCAGATAAAATGCAGCGAGCAAGGAGACCAGAACAGCCGTGATTATGGCCCCGATAATCGATCCAGACATGATGTTCTTCTTTGCGAAGCTATTGGACGCTCCAGAAGTTACTGGTTGCCCAATACCGGGACTGCGGTTCAAGTTTTTTGAAAGGTGTAGTAAATTTTCAGTCGATCAAATTACCTTGGACTTTCTCCTGGTGGGGTGGTTTGTACAACTTCACCACCATTGGATCCTGCTAAAAGAGCTGTGCTTGAACTCTCGGTCGCCCCAGATGCAGATACAGCGGCCGAACTAATTTTCAGTGGCGCATCAATAATCCGATCCAGATATGAAATCAGACACACTTACTTCAGCAAGGTGGCGGCTGGAGGAGAAGATTTCGTGTCGGTGAAGGAAGCCGACGTAGAAGAACTTGAGGGAGGAAAGCGAGTGGATGCAAAAGATGACGCTCCCAAATTTGAACCATCAGATGGCGAAGGCTGCAACAGCGCCGTTCCGTCACCCGTAGATACACCGACAGACCCGCCTTGAGAAGATTGCGATATTCCGCTGCTCCCAGTATCCGCCGAGCCAGACGTGTCTGTCGAACCGGATACGTCTGACGAGCCAGAAGTGTCTGTTGAGCTGGATGTGTTTGCTGAGCTAGATGTGCCCCCGCTCGTGTCCGGGGTTCCAGCATCAGTCGTCCCAGTATCCGAAGAACCTTGGGGAACACTGGCGCCGCTGTGCCCCTGCGTACTTGCACCTGCAGTACAGCGACCGCCGACAGGTATTGTCGCTATTTACACCGGCGCATTATAACGGGATTGATGGAACAATGGATACGAGCTACTGACATCCTTCTTGGATGGCGAATGGAACAGACTGCGCGATTGCTCCTGTACTGTCTTGCACCTCAAGGATGACGTTCCCATCCCCTTGAAACCATAGGGTCAGTCTAAAATGACTCGAGAGCATAGTCGCGCACCGGGAATGAGATTGACATCCCAGGTGAATGGAGTGGTTGCAGACCCGAGGTTTTCTAGAGCAGGATTTGGAGGTGCAGCATCTAGGATACTGAATTTGATTTTCAGTCGGGCAATATTGGAGAAGAAGGAGGTTTCAAACCTCTGAAAATAAATGAATTCATGAACGGGACCGATAAAAAGGATCATACCAAGAGCCATGGACCTTAAAGTACAAAATCAGTCGCCATATCCCGCACCAAGCCTGTGACATACCTGTTCCACCTTGCCAAGAGAGCTCCACGGGTTGACAAGACACAGCACTTTCACTAATGGGCGAGGATAAGTCGTTCTCGACAAGTGATCAGAACACTGTTACGCACGGCGCATCGACGACGATCGAAGAAAAAGAGGGTAAGATAAAGAGCGCAAAGAATACGAAGATGCAGTGAGCTAGCATCATGGTGAACGGAAAGCAGAACTGGAACTGCTTTGCAGTGCGCTCTGCACCATCATAAGCGCAACGATGACAGAGAAGCAGTCCCGCGGAGACAAGATGGCAGGAAGATTATCAGGTCCAATGCCGAGCCGTCTAGCTGTGAGTAGATGATGGACATCTATGCGGCAGATGGAGAAACATATCACGTTAACGAGCGTGGAAACAGGATAAAATTTTCTGCTCATTCCGAGCCGGCCGAATATCGAGCCGCTTTAAGTCCTGGAACAGGCCCTGGAGAATCGAAAACCAGCAGATTCCAAGAGTAAAAATAGATGGAACAAGCCGCCACCGCTTGATGAAGACGTCATCGCGAGTTGACAGTCCTGTATAGTATCAGCATCGTCAAGGGAAGTCTCGGCAGCCCACCCATCGATTTGCAACTCGGAAAAGATGGGATCCAGAATCCAGAGAAAAGTCAGCCAGGATCAGGAACTCGGAACGTGGAAAGACACATGCAGTTGTTAGAACCCCAGATCTAATCCAAGTACGAGTGACTGAGATGTATCGAGTCCTCGATAAATGTAGAGAGCGACAGCAAACATGAGCGGTTCCAGACATAGCAACTGTAGGAAGAACATTCGAAGAACAAATAACAGCATTTGCATATGCCACTAATGCGCATGTCATCGATATCCGCCACAGAGAGATGGATCTGCCCAGTCGGGACGCCACAGACCACTGGCAATAGAGGGTATGTATGCCAGTTTTGGCATTATAAGGGCCTGTAACCTTCAAGTGCGGCGTAGCTTAGGAGGAGAATAGCAGAGAGCAGCGTCCGACATGAAATGCAGTCGGAAATTGTGTCGACGTTGCCGTGATAAGTATTTACGGTTTTCGACGAAGGAGCCCAACACACGTCTCTGTCACTGTAGCCAGCGTACCTATGGTCATAACCGCAAGGGATGTCAATTTCGTACATCATGATCGCGTCTTGGTGGCATCGGTTTCTTGGGAGAAATTCAATTAAGTGGACTTGTTCCTCCATGCAATCGGCGTCCAGGAGGACGGCCGATGAAAGCTGCCGAAAGTGCTCTGTCGCAGCGTGCATGACCGTCTTTGCTCCTCCGTCAACCTCGCCTAAGCATGCAGCTATACAGTGACTATATATGGCACTGTCGGAAGCTGCCCAGGCCGTTGTCGGTCATTGACTTTCGCCTTGCATTCGTGACTAAGCGCCTCCTTATTGGGAAGGCGAATTTCTTTCGGCTGCTTTTCGGCAGCTTTCATTTCAATCTGTTGTTCGTACTACCACCACCAGTACAGCGACCGCGCCACCCGGCCACCCGGCTACTCACCATTTGTATGGCATACTCCCTTCCACGGAATGCCCAGGACTGTACGGTACCCGGCAACACGGGATCTGCCAGTGCACCACAATATCAATAATGTTCCACAACCCCGAGCCCGCCGTTGTCGACCAACTGCAGCTGGCATCCTCCCAGCGCCTCATAGCTTGAAACCTTCGCGGCTCTTCGATGCCCCGAGCGCGCCGCTTTCTGCTCTCAACCACGGAGCTCTCCCGTCTCGGAAGACCTCAACTTGTGGGGTAATGCTGCTTCTCTCTCCTTGTGTCATTTGTATATCTCAATGCTAGTGTCCCATGTATTCCATACAAGTAATCAGATATAGTTTTTTAAATGTAAATCAAGGTCACCCTACAATTAGCCAAGATAAGCCCTCCTGGCTCATCTCTCTCTAGTCTCTGCCACCATGGACTCATCTCACCACTACCACTCACAGGCCTCGTCCAACTATAATAGCTCGATCGGGTCCACCCCCCTCAAGTCCAAGACACACCGCACGTCACAGTTTGCGGCGAACATAGGAGTTACGAAACGGAAAACCGAAGCAAGAATGACGCGCTGGAAAGACCGCATGTCGACCTCGTTCTCAAGCATGGTCACTGTCGACTTCTTCTCCGAGTACATGAAGGGAAATGCCGAACCTAAAGCTGCGCTGTTTACTCAGATTGCCACCCGGTGTGCTCCTCAGCTGAACAAAACTGCTCGGAAGATCAAGCCATCGAAGCTCGAAGTTTCCATGTATGACCCTTCGTGAGTAACCAGTTCAATGCACACATTTTACTCGGAACTAAGGTCTCAAGGTGGAGTATCTGCAGGAGGTTGTTGCAGATTTTCCAGCCGCTACCAAGCCCGTATTCGCGGACACTGCTTGGACCGCGTTCAAGCGTCTCCACCCCACCGACAATGACTCGCGCCCAGATGCTTCAGGTACCCTGCCTGGCATGGTCGAGCCAGGCCCCGCGAAGCTCCAGCCAAGAGTTGTCCGGAAAATAAGCTTTTTGAGAGCGAAATTTGGGGATTTCCTTGTCCGGATATAAGCTTTTCGAGGCCAAAATCCGCGAATCCTTGTCCGGAATTAAGCTTTTTGAGGCAACTTTTTGAGATTTTGGACAGCGGAAGGCTCCGAGAGGTGCCGAAAAATTGGTACAATTGTGTGAATGTAAGCATCGGCATCTCGGCACTCCAAGACCCGATATAAGCTTTTTCAGGCCAGAAACTGCGCAAAACATAAGCTTTTTGAGGCCAAAATTGAAGGTTTTGCCCGGACAACCCTTGGCTGGAGCTTCACGGGGCCTGTCGAGCCTCCGCCGAAGTGGGAGTGGCCGCACGTCGGGACAGCACTGGAATTCAAATTATATGCTGACCCCTTCAGCGCCAAAGGCAACATAAAACTCGGCCAGCTGGGGAATCTCGTCCAGCTCATCAAGAACGCGCGGTGCATCCTCGTGGTGTCGGGGTGCTGCTACTCGTTCGTCGTCGGCGTCTTCGGAACCCGCGCTCGTCTCTTCCGCGTGGACCGCTCCGGCTACATCGTGAGCAAGGCGTTTGAGTGGGTGACGGAGACCAAGGTCTTCCCCGAGTTCTATCGGCGGCTCTACAACTCTGGCGACAACAACAAACTGCTGGGACACGACAACACTATATCAGTTCCAACTAAAGACGAGAAGGATGTCATGTGGGCCGTGCTGAAAACGCTTCCGCGATATGCCTCCTTGTCTTTCGAAGTCGCCACCGACAGCAGTCGCTGGGTCAAGGTCGAGATCGACGGAAAAGTCCAAAGGTGCTTCACGGTGGGAGCGCCCATTTTCTAATCGAAGGCCCTCTTTTGTAGAGGCACTCGGGTCGACAGAATGCTAATCGAAGACGAGGCGCCCCCCAAGATGCATGCGCTGAAGGATGCATGGCGGCAAGCCTGCCGCCGACCTGAGTCCCACTTCTACGACGTCATCAAAAGCTACGTCGATGAAAACCTGGACGGTAAAATTCCGAAAGGATTAGCTGCTCGCGTCGGTGGCCTAGATTTGGCTAAGGCGCATCCCGACCACAAAACGATCACGACGCAGCTGCGCGCGGGTGGCCAGGCTCTCCTGGATCGCTGTCCCGATCGCACTGTTTTGGATCCCGTTGGATTCCCACTCGAAGAATTTCAGTCCACGAAGCAATTGGTGCAAGCTTTGCGGGATGCCATCTATGGTGCGTATTTTTTTCGCCCGAAGCGAACCTGTTCTGACGCTTGCGGGGTGGCAGGTCATCAAATCGCGTTCCTAGCCGGCGTTCTCCACCGCGATGTCAGTGCAGGCAACATCCTCATTGATGAAAACGACCTGTATGGATTCATGCACGACTGGGACAACAGCGAATTTACCGAGGACGGCTGGAAGCGTTTCCAACTTCTACATCCTGACGTAACCGAGGAAGAGATCGATAAAGAGCTGCGATAAAGAGCTGAAAGATATGACCGTCAGTGACATCGTCCTGTCTGCGTCTTCTCTGCCACTGACAGACATGCACAGGGCACATACAAACATGACCTTGAATCCTTCTACTGGCTCCTTGTGTGGATACTCCTGCGTCACGCGAAGCATTTAGACCCTCGTGGTCCAGTCGCCTGCTCCATTCTGTTCGACAATCCTCTCATCGATGTAGTGCTCGGCATGAAAGCGCACTGGCTTACCAACTTCCCCACCAAGAAAATCGGCTCCCCATTGTTAATAATGCCCCGCTCTCGAAACTTGTCGACGTGTTGACACGCATATTTTATCTGCAAACTGGCTTGGGGGATAATCAAATTGATACTATGCATGATATCATTCTCGCAGTCTTCGATGAGGCCCTCTCGTCTCCAGGATGGCCTGAAAACGACCCCGCTCTGCCATTCACGCTTTCCAGCACTGAGCAGGCTCTTGTTAAGCCTGTCGCCCCTCACACCAGCTCTTTTTCCATGTCGTCCAATTCCGCCGCCAGTGGCTCGATGCGCTCTAGAGTGTTAGCAAGGGGACTGCGTCCCGGTTCATCGGCGCGCGCACTAGAAGTGGGGGAAGCGGGTAGCTCTTCTGGCTCTGGACACAAACGCAAACGGGACGCCGACGACGAGGAAGACGACTGTGAAGACGACGACCGTGAAGATGGCGACTGTGAAGACGACGACGAAGATGACGAAGAAGCGGATGACGAAGAGGACGCTGTTGGTTATAGTGTGGCATACGTGATAGAGCGCGGAGATCGGCGTAGGGGCCATCCACCTGGCATCAGTCGATATGATGAGCAGGAGTCGATATGAGGAGCAGGAGTCCTCGTCGGACACGAGATTTGTGTTGCCGACTGCGTCGACCTCGAAGAGGCGCTGTTTATAACTTACTTGTTTTTGCCACTTGTGAAAAAAATACTATCTCGTCGCCGCCCGCGCGTGAACCTGAATTCGGAGTTATAGTATAGCTAAGTTACTTAGTACTAGAATCTCGCGTTGCGTGCGCCGCCAGCACCTCCTCTACGCAAATAACGTCATACGAAGGGATTCTAGAAGGGAACAGGCGTGCAAAGACCGCAGTTGATACGGGCACAAAGAATCAGCAAAGCAACAACCAAAGATGATGATATTATATCAAGGGTTATTGGAACCTCTCCTCAAACCTCCCAAACACTATCGCGCTCAAGGCCGCCACCTGTCTTACATCCAAGATATTCTGTCCGCAATTACGAGTCAACAGTAGCATAGGGGACATGAGAATATAGCACGCACATCAACTAGTTCATTTGGTAAACCATTGAGCGCGAGCTGGCTCCACCGCGCGAGGCCGGGCAGCAGGCCAGCGAGGCGTATCCGCACCTCCTCGCCGGGGCTGACGCTCTCTGACGAGGAGGCAAACACCGCGCTCTCGACGGAAGAGAGGAGCACCTCCGTCGCGCGGTCGAGACATGCCTCGAAGACGCACGCAAAGTCGGGGGAGGAGACGATCTCACGCGTCTCGTCGAGGAGGGCAGCGAACGGGTCCTTTTGGGCGGTGGTCCGCGGAGGCGGACGGGAGGTGGAGGCATAGCCGCCCTGGGTGAGTACGTGTTGTGTCGTTTCGGGCGTCTGCGGGAGCAGGGTCGTGTGGAAGCTGAATGGTGTGGGGATCAGCGGGAAAACCATGCATAGAAGGACGGCGCGCACTCGACTTTCCGTTCCGTCCCTTCGAACGTCACTTCGTGCTCTACTCTCCGCCGCACGTCGTGGACTAGCCGATGGAGATCTGACGGCGCCAGCTTCGTTTTCAGCGACACCCTGTACAGATGTGGTCTTAGCAATGAGACCAAATACATAGCGAAACCGACTCACCCGCTGAAGACCTCCTCGACGCCCCGCCGCACTCTCTCGCCGACGTCCTTCCATCCGACATGCAGAATCCACCATGTCAGTGTCAGGTATTTTGCTGACGCCACTTCCTCCTCGTCCTCCGCATCCTCGTCGTTGTCTTCCCACTCGAACCCGGCGGCATAGTCACCCTCTTCCTCCGCATCGTCCCTCAGCAGCGCGTCCATCCCCATCCCTCCCCCGAAACCTAACCCGAGACCCAATAGCATCGTCAGGTCGGGAGTCAGTGCGTGTTGATGGCCCTGCTGCTTTTCAAGCTGGATTACCGACCGGACATACCGACCCCGTGCAAGGAGGGTGAGTTGGATGGTGGTTAGGAGAGTTAGAAGGGTCGTGGTATACACTGTTGTCAGCGTTCGAGTGAATGCTAAAACACGTCAATAACCAGGATTTGTGGTGTTTTGGCAACATACTCAACATCTTCAGCTCATTCCACAGCTCCGCCTTTGTGGGCCGAGACGATTCGGATCCACTCGTGCTTTCTACGCCTGACTGCAGGGGTAGTTAGTACAGGAAGACATATCTTGAGTGTCCACGAACCCCTTGCAGACTGACATTCGAACTCGAATCCGTGTCGGTCGAGGTTGTCGTCATGAGGGAATCGCTCAGATGCACCGGTGCGACTGACTCGCCCAGTACCAACTCCCGGCCCTCCGCCTCGACCCAGCTCTGTGTCGAGGTCGAGCCGGAATACGACGTCTCGGATTCCGAGCGTGCGTATTGTTCCCGTTCTGGCCGGCTCACTAACTCCACGCTGCTCGCGACCGACGCCGACATGGACGAGTTCGCTAATCGCGCCCTCGAATGCGCCTGCAGCTCGTGCGTGATGGAGTCGAGGTCCATCTCGCGCAGTACTTGTTCTGACAGCGTTGGTATCAGCGTGAGTATAGTGTACGAGATATCGGACTGTGTTTGTGTGAAGCGGCGCTTTAGGCTTCGCCGTCGTGTCAGAGCCCGGTTCAAGCTGGGTGCACAGAGAGAGGACGCACTTTTCCTTAGCGACACGCTCCACTTCCATCTGCTCCTTGACGTCTTCCAGGCGGGCAGAGACATAACTTCGGATGAGATATGCTGTTCCCACTATTCCGATGGTTTTCGAGATATTAACACGGGCTCGGAGCGAGTCAAACATGGTGTGTATTGCCTAGAGTCACCCAGAACGCTATCAGATGAAAGCGCAGGCACTACCCGAAGCTTGTGTGTATAGCCCAGCCACAGTGAAAGTGCACGCAAATTTTTGGTATCGGAGCACACAAAAACCACCGCTTCAGCCGGATAGTCTAGAGAACTGGAAGCGACAGGTGCGGATTGAGAAAGCTTCAATAAAGCCCAAGACCTCAGCGGTTCATGGAAAAGAAAGAAGAGTATCACGCGCGTGTCTTTGGCGTGCGCCTGGCGCTTGACCGCGTGACGGCCGTAAACAACTCTTCCCTCTACTGCATCGTCTCCATCTCTAGTCATGGTATGCGACGGGCTACATCGTCCTGCGTCTACTTAGCGTCACCCAGGGAGGCGGCGGTAGATATCCGTATCCGAAATTCGTCTGGTCGCCCGCAGGCGGCTGGTGGGCCCAGCCTGCGAACTGGAAGATGAACACCTTCATTATTTGCTGTGGAATGGCAGGCGTATGTGGGGCTATCATCAGAGGAGTCGCCCACAGAGAGGTCGGTTGAAAATGCGATATCTGCGTCTATTCGCGTTAACTTGATCCAGGCTGAGCTTGCGGGAGAGCCATTAGAGCGAAGACGAGTGCGTTGCTTCATCCTTCTCTATACGTGTACTTACAGTTCTTCCTAGTTCATGACGACTTTCGTGAGTCGCGTTCTTCTCTGTGCAAAGGCCGCTATGCTCATATATGCTATGTTAGCGGGAATATCTTCACGACCGCGCCTTGCAAGCCCGCGCGAAAAAGCTCCAGGAATTAGAAGCGAAGAGTGGCCAGGATGGGTCTGCATAGGCTTGACGGGGTGCTATGTATGTATCCTGCTGAACCAATTCTCTGTAACCCTCCTTCGCGCGGCTCGCCAGGTTACTCACAGCCCCAAGAACCCAATCCTCAAGGTCCCACTCGAGTCACCATGTTGTAGCTTCATCGAATCATAGCATCACAACGCTCACGGTGCTCTGTATTTGCATTCTGCATTTCTCGACAACGAATGAGGCTCCGTGAAGCTCTCCCGCTGAGGGTTGCAAAGAATTGGCATTTTATGCCGAAATTTTGGGTTTACAATCCAACTTGGGCTATTTGAGGGCAAGAATGGGCGGGCCTTGTCCGGACGTCCTCCTGCTTGACTTGTCTCTTCTAGTTGTCATCTACAGTCCCAGTCAGTGGTGCGGAGAGAATTTCGCGATTTTCTGCCGACATTATCCAGATTTGGTCTGATTCTGTGAGACTCTCAAAGGATAGAATTTTTGAATGTTCTTAAGCAAGGGTTTTGGTGGACAAATTCTCAAATAATTCTTGACAAGAGAGCTTCACCAGTCCGTAAGATCGTTTACTTACTGCTTGTTTTATAATCTTTGGTTGACAGCGCATACGGCTCAAGCACTCTATTATAATTAAATTATGCAGACTGCAGATCTTCGATACTTCGATAGCAGTAAGTACCAGGGCGAGGATTTTGCACAGTCGGAAGTTGCCGGTGGCGGTTGTCGAGTGCGCTGCGATTAGCTAATTGCACTTGGTCGCAAGGGCCCAGGGGGCTTCAGTGTGGGTAGACTCACAAGTCTCGTCTAGAACAGCTTGATCGGGTCCACCCCGCGCACTTTTTATACGTAGGATATAGGATATAGGATACACGGCAGAAAGAGAACAGAGGGTGCAAATTAGATCGATCTTCGGTACTTGAGCTTCAGTTTTCCTGGGGTCTGTTCCGTAATCTTTCCTTCCAAGACCCTGGTCGAAAACCTCTCTCGCTTTCCCCAAAGCCTCGTCCACGACTCTCATCATGGCTAGTACCTTCTCGTCCTCCCATTTTTTCCCAATAACCTGGACGCCGACTGGCATTCCTTCCATCGCGATAGGATCATAGAGGTGCCTTTCTCCCTTGGAATAGAGTTCATTTTCACACATCGGAGAACCGTGCCCAGTTCCTTTGATCCATCCATCCGTAACATGGTCGTTCTCTGCCTTGACATATGTTACGGGGACGACACCACAAGGACTATCAAGCAGGTTATAGGTGAGTACGTTAGCTGACATCACCGACAACATTTTGGAGCCGCTAAGATGGATCAGAAATAAAATTAGTCAAGGTCTGAGGCACAGAACTCACCCGTGCTGGGTTTGCGGAGACGCATGTACGTGTGTAATGATGCCGTCGAACCCGTGTTTTTCCCAGACCTGTGTGAGGTAAAGGATGCTTTCTGACATGGTACGAATACAACTCTAACCTCTTCATAGAAAATTCTCTTTACTTCCTCACGGCGCGATGACGCAGCATGGTATTCTTCAACGGGTCGAACCCCACTCAACCGTACCATGTCCCCCATCAGGTGGTCTCCCGCGAATTTTTCGATAAACCAAGCAACAATTCTCCGAAGGAACTCTGATGTTGATTGAGACGGTCGATGTGAATGATATTTTGTCGATTACTTACGCGGAACTTTCGGGCCAAAGGTCAGAACTGAGAGGCTGTCATCCTATTCAGATCCAGCGTCAGTTCACAGCCTGAATATTGAACACTGAGATCTACCAAAGGGTCACTGCCTTGAGGGGCCAGCAACGTCTTGTAGCCGTCAGCAGTGGTGAGGCACAGATATACTTTCAGGATTTCGGGGGTGAGATCTGCAAGTGGTATTAGATAGGTTCATAGACACAGAGAAGTGAGCATACTTTGATCGAACTCAACACATTCATGCCCAGCCGTCTTCAACGCATCTATAGTCTCTTGAACAGCGCGAATACATGCCGGAGATGCTTTTATGACACCATCTGGACATAGCTGAATCATATGTTGGACTCGAATTCATTGCAATCAAACACACCACTCGTATAATATCCAAAGCGCAACTTTTTTGGCAGATTCACATCGCGAAAAGGAATAGGAGGTACATCATTGGTCGCTCCTCGGGCTCCAAAAGACACCCGACAGGCCAAGTCTAGATCGTCCATACATCTTTACACCGGAATTGGGAATAATCAACTTGTAGCATTCCAGCCGAGGCTCACCTGGCCATCGGACCACATACGCTCTTAACCCCGTCGAAACCGGGGAAAGACTCTACATGGAAGTTAGATATAAACCACTATACAGTGAAATATTTACCTTTTGCTCCCCAGTCGGATATTCGACCGAACCCAGGTTTGAAAGAATAGATCCCACAATATGAGGCAGGAACGCGTAAACTGCCTCCGATGTCCGATCCCAGTCCTATGACTGCCGCATCCAATGATAGAATGCATGCTTCTCCTCCAGAACTTCCACCTGAAGTGTACGCTGGGTTGTAAGGATTGCTGGTTCGACCCCAAACTGGGTTGTTGCACTCGTATGCATACATAGTTTGGGGGACGTTGGTTTTCAAGAATGGGACGGCTCCAGCATCGATCATCAGCTGCACAAACTGAACGGGGAAACATTATTCTGCTGTCAACACTGAGCGAAGAAACCTCACGTCCGCGGTGAATGGTGCAGGTTTATCGGCACAGGATGTGAAGCCAATAGTTGTGTCGTAACCCCTTATATTATCTTGCGATAGACGGAGATCAGTGACTGACTGGCGCCCCGAGCCACACCCCAAACTGAGACTAACATTGGTCCTGAACGGGAGTCAACACCACAAACAGACGAGGTGAAAACCATGTAAGAATTACGCGCACTTTCACGCTAATAGGCACGCCATGCAGAGGGCCTCTCAAACGCTTTGTCTTTTGGAATTCGGCATCCAGATCTTTTGCTCTTGTGCGAGCTTCGTCAAAAAAGACTAAGAGATTAATGAGACAATGTGTTCATTGATATCTAAAGAACGAATGAATACCTTCTGTGATGCAATTTGTTGCCGAATGCGCAACCAGAGATTGTGCAATGAAGGCTTCAAGGACTTGAGACGCTTTCCAAGCTCCGCGCTCAATATTCGTGACTATTTCCAGAGCGGTGGATTTGAGAAAGAGATTTCGGCTCGATTCTGAGTCGGAGAGACTCCCTGGGTTACTTTGAGTCTCTTTCAGTAGAATTTGGTCACGTATGGCTCGCTTTGACTTGTTCATTGAGGGCGAATGTAACGGGGGGTACTACTGAGTTCCCAGAAGATTAAAGAGTAGGCGTCAGCATGCGCGGTGGAAACTTCCGAGGCCGGACAGCACGGCATCCGACTAAGTAAACAAAACGAAGATCGCCGCCTTGTGTCAGCTCAATGGTGACAGTGACGAACCGGTTCGAAAACGACGTCCACAATCCTGTCCTGTATGAACCGTTGATCAACGCGGCGAAGTTGGCATCACCTCGGATTCATGGACTTCTCTTGGGAGAATGTGGCTTCGGCGATTATAAGAACGGGTATCTCCCACAAAAATTCAAGGGATATGTCTTCGGCGCTGAGTGCCACTGTCATGTCACGACCTTAAAACAAAAAAAGTCAGATTCACCCTATGGTCATTAGAGCAAAGTTGTAGAGGTAAGAGATCGCGTCATCCGACACACACATCAACTAACGTAAGGGACCCTCCCCCCCCAAATGCGGAAAGCACAGCTTATTACCGCTTGTGTCGCGCCACTCAACAAAGCCGCACGCGTCTCGACTCTTTCGCTGTAGTAGGGCCTTCTCTGGTCCTACTACGGTGTCCAGTGTTTCTACACCTTTGCAGACACCAAACCTGCTCCTTTCTCCCCAACTTTCCGCACAGTGAACGCGTCTCGAGCAACCGCCGACCACAGTGTAAATAATGCATATACGGTACATTCTGGCAGCCAGCAGAACTATGCTGATGAAGAGGCCTCGAGGACGGCCGTCTGTCTCCCTCTCCATTCGGCCCGGCAACCTCTAGGTCCTTTCTCAATGCAGATAATGGCGTACATATCTCTACGTTTTCCGTGAATCAAACACCCGGTGCCTTGGCCACCATTAGAACCACCTTCTTCCCCTGTTTGTGGGCAGAAACGCACCAACCCCCCCATGTCCCCGCGATCACCACGACGGCTATACTGCAAAGACAATAACGGCGCAAATAAACTTCCCCGCCTGATTCTGAAGATACCAGGATCTCATAGCACAACTGGAACAGTTTCATTAGTTAGCGAGGATGTATTTCAATAGCCTTAGGTTTTTTATTCACGTGGTGTCGAACGGTTGAGCAGTTCGTAGAATCTCTGCTGGCGCGATGACCATTTCTGCTGACGAAAATTCCAAAAGGAGCCAGAGCACGTGCCAAATTACGGCTGTTGATCAGTGTGTGCGATTCAGCGACTCCTACCTCTTGGTCAGTTGCGTCCCACGACTTTGACTTCACGTGATCTGGCCGTTCAGCCGGATTTGATACTCCGCTGCTTCAGGCCAGTCCGGGTGGCATTCAGTGAGGCGTTGAAAGGGCTCAAGTGACAGTAGGTGGTGGCAAAGCAATGGAGTCAGAAATGAGGAAAATTGGCTTAAATTGACCCAGCAACTACTAAAAATACATGGAAAACCTAAGGAATCTGTCGGCGCGCAGAAGAAATAGACGGTCTGGACGCGATCTGACGCGTCAAAGGCACAAAGAGAGGGTATAAGAGTCTACTAGAGAAGCTCTGGGTGGTCGAATTGCATCACATCGTGCTGCATGGGAACGAGATGCCGATGTACACCTAAGATCCAAATGTACATGTCTGCGACCGTACAATTGCCCGACGTTATGACATTTTTTATCGCCATTTATTCATTGTCTTTAGCTGTGGTTCGTGTTCGTAGGACCCAACTTCGTAGTCCTTAGTTTCGGTCATGTGCCGGCCAGCCGAAACCTTGCCGAGTGCCTAAACGGGCATTCCCGATCACCGAGCGCACCTGATCCAAACAAAGTCACATACACCGTATCGCGCCTACGCGTCGCTGGAGCCCGCGTTTGGACGCTACCTGTCAGCTGTGTTGCTTTGGCTCGGCCGTTGCATTAAAAAAGAAAGTCAAAGCAATATTTCTTTTATTTTCCCGAAATATAACACAGAGAGTACATACACGGCACCGCCGTCGGACTCCGCGCCTTACGAGCGATAGCTCCGTTTGCCATCACAGACCATCCGTGTGCGCTTAAGCTGGCCTCAGTGGGGACGGGTGTGTACCCGGCGCAGCGAGAACCAACCTGATGGTGAGAAGGCGCGCAACATAGCCTGACGCGCAGCCTCCTCGACATCGTCCGTCTCTGCACACATGCACCAGCCGTGACAGCAAGGAAGGAAAAAGAAGCGCAGACGGTCGAGAGCGACACACCGAGACGAGGGACTCCACCTCAGACATATCGTCACCGGGCCGCAAAGACGTCGCCATGCAGACGTGGAAATGTGTGTTTGACAGAGTTCGGGCAAGGCAAGCAGCATGGCAGCGGGGCGGTCAAACGTGACCTCTGCAAACCGTATGGCACGCGAGGCGTGCTGTTGATGTTGTGTGCAATGGGCAGAGAGGCCATGTAGGGGGCAGCGGCGACGCGGCAGAAGGCGCGTGAGCTGGTCACAGGCGATACCAGGTCATCCCAAAATGGTGCTTACGTGAGCTTCCTAGACTACGACATACAGAGTTGGAACTTGCAACTTCGGAGTGCGGACTTCGAATCCGCCAGAAACTACGAACTACAGACCACAAATTCGGTGATTCTTGAGACTTGGAGTAGGACAATGAATAAATGGTGAAAAAAGAACTCATACGACATTGCCCCGAAGCGCACCTTTGGGATAATTAACGCTCCGTAGTACACGAAGGGCCGCCCTATAAGCTGGATAGGTAGGGTTTCCAATTGAAGGGCAATGCAGGGAGACTTTGCGTCGCCATGTGCCATGTCATCGGGGCAGCGACACCAAGGAATGTATCTGGACACATAGAGAGGATAGAATGTGGCATTTGGGATGGTAGAGTGGGATGCAGCGGGCCCGTTAGGAGTGTCCATCCATTGACGGGTGGGTGGCATGTGGTGGTACGAAGGAAAGACATGCTCAGGGACAGGACTTCGGAGCTTCAAAATAATTGCGAGCCGCCGATATGCCGCTCACGTGCGACTCAAAGTCGTGGGGCGAAAAGTCAAAAACTCTCTTGGTCTCAGTTGGATTTGAGCCCCCCTGCTTACAAGTTCGAACAAAACCGCGAGTCGTTCTTACATTGTAGATACTTGCCATTTGAACTGTCTTAAGCTGCACGTGGAGGCGCGATATTCCGCTCAGGAGGCAGCATTCCTTCTGGTCTCTCTACCTCGTCATCTCGTGTACCATTCCAACCCAAATCGCACGATTGCAGGGCTGATGGGCGAACTTGCGGCAGGCAGAATTCCGGGATGTGCAATGGTCACAATTGATCATGAAACTGGCCGCCATGGCCATGGCCATATGCACGTAAAGCATTGGGCCTCAGGCCTGCCACGTATCCTCGCATGCTACAGGCCAGCCAATAGCGCAGGCTGATGCTCCAATGTGTAAGTGGAAGTGAGTAGTTCTCAGGGCTGGACCAGCCGGCTAAGCATCCTAGTCTTCTGTTATATCATCTCATATGCGGCGCAACGCAAGTGCGACGCGCGCAAGGCGCAACGTTCTGAGAGACTTGCAAGTCGCTCCACGTGCTCAAGCCAATGTGCCTGGCGATCAAACCTATCATGACGTCTTGATGACGTCGTTGCACTTGGCAACGCTCCACTCGCAGCATTCATTTATCCGCGTTTCTGATTTCATCGGGTGATATTATATCTGGTACACAAAGCATCGATATCGGAATAAGAAAAATATTCAAATAACGTATGTAACAGCAAAGCTCGGGCCGCCGCGCAGCCATGTACAGAAGGGAATTCAGCCGCGTGCGGAGGGTAAGATACGAAACAACAGTGAACTATAGTAGCAGGGCTTTGGCTTGAATACAGTAGTAGGCGGCCGCGGGTGGGTGGATGTCCAGGCGGGATCGCTGTGGATAGTATCTAGCCCGTGGCCGGTCGTGGCGGTCATTGAGGACGCGCCGCGCGCACGCGGGGTCAGTGGGACTGGCGCCGGCGCGTGCGCCCTCGCGAGGTCGTGTCATGAAGTGTGGGTATGCAGTGGTGCGTGCGGTCGTTAAATGGATGAGATGCGGATGCAATACAGTCTTAGTCTGGTGGTAGTGGTGGGCAGACACGCAGGCGTGTGTTGGCTTGGAATGGATGCATAAATCCTCTACGTGGTTTCTTCGTCGTCGTTGGGCCCTTCGTCGTCGTCGGGCTCTTCTTCCTCCTCGGTAGGGCTCACCGCCCTCACCGCCCCAGCGGTCCCGGCGCACCCCACCCGCCGGCCGAAAGCGACGCTGGTATCCGCCGCGGAATGATCACGCGCAGCAGCTCGCCGTCAAACTCGGCGCGCACCTGCGCGAGGTCCGCGTCGTACCCAAACGAGATGCGCCGCTCAAAGTGGCCGCCGCCCTCCTCCCACGAGTCCGCGACGACGTGCAGGATCCGCCGCTTCTTCGTCGCGAGCGTGCTGTGCAGGTGCAGGTGTCAGTGCCCGGCCAACGAAAGAAAGGCGGCAGCACGCACATGCCATCCCGCTTGAACCCCGGCAGACGCACAATGAGCCGGTACTCCGCCTGCGTCGTCTCGACTTCGATCCAGCTGTCGACGGGCGGCGGCGCGTGGCTCAAAAACGGCTCGTACGACGCACTCGAGCGCGTGGTCCCCGTGCTCGCCGCGCTCGCGCGGCTGCCCGCCTCGCCCTCGCACGTCTCCGCCGCCAGCGCCGCGACGCCCCCGGGTGCATCCGGCGCCGTGGGCAGGATCACCGGTGGCTCCGGCGGCGGGAACGCCTCCGGCGCACGCAGTGGAGCCGTGTACGCCGTGCGCGGCGGCCGGTACGAGGCGACCAGTCCCGAGTGCGACATCGTGAGGTCCGGCGGGGGCATCAGCGCGGGGCCGTGCGCGACCCGGGGCGGGTACGCGGGGGGCGCGGATTTTGCGGACGGGGGCGGCAAGCTTGCTGAGGTTGATGCTGCAGGCGGCGGCAGATTCGGCGTCGGGCTGCGCGAGCCGGGCGCGGAGGGGAGGCTGCCGGAGGAGCTGCTCTCAGCGCTCGAGTGCGGATGCAGTGGGGGGCGCAGCGCCTCGCTCGGGGGGCGCTCGAGCACAGTCGACGGGAGGCTCGGGCGTGCCTTGGGCAGCACGGAGAAGGGGATTTGCGTGGGGAGGGGCAGGCTCGCGGACGACGTGCGGTCGACCGCGGACGGGCCTGGAACGGCGTTGGCGTTGCTGGGGGTGCGGCCCGGGTACGAGTGCGCCTCGGGCACCGAGTATGGGCGGGCGTACGGCAGGATGGAGCTTGCGGCCAGCTGCTGCTGAGACTGCTGCGATTTCAGTTTTGCCGGCTTCGAAACCGACGAGGGGGGCGGTGCGGGGGCGGCAGGGGTGGCGGGGACGGTGGCGGGGGCTGCTTCGCCTTGTCCTTGCCCTTGTGGAGTTTTGCGGGGCCGGGGGTGATGAGGGTCCACTCGGCGTCGTCATCGAAGGTGGCGGCGTACTGGGCCTCCTGGGGGCCAATCTGCTGCCGCATGGGAGAGGTTTGGGGGCCGTGGCCAACGAGGACGGTGGGAGGGGCACCTCGCGCGGGGAGTCAAAGGATGCGTGCCGTTTTGAAAAAGAGGAGCTGTGAGGCGGGGGCTCGGGTCGTTTAAGGGCAACTGTACCTAAGGCAAAACAAACAGTTAGAACACCGGATGTGCGAGCATGCGTATTGTATCATGATCCCGGCCGCGAATGGAAATTGCAAAACGGGGGGCATATGGAGGGCACGAGCGAAGCGACCAGTGGCGAGCGGGCCCGCGGGCAGCGCCGACGCTCTTTGTGTCTGCTCGTCGCCGCCGCGGCGGGCGTTGCGAGGGAAAGAAGGAGGAGAGGAGAGCACTGACCTCGGGTGGCATCCTTGTCGTCCTTCATGCACATGTCGTTGTCGTGGGTCTTTGTGAGTTTTTTGCGGACGGAGGGGGATGTGGAGGGTCGGACGAGGAATGCATTGGTATGAAATTGAAGGTGGCTGCATGACCTCATCCACTCTGAATCACATGATCTGCCAGTGAAACAGCCTTGACTCTGTCACCGCAACTAGAGTGTATTCGGAGCTGGGAAAAAATGGGTTTTTTCCGACTGAGACTCGCTTAGTATTTCCCAAGAAAATCCGCAACGTCATGGGACTCCACCCAAGAACGTTCCGCTTTGGGATGTGTTACAACTTACTCCCCGTACTCCTTCCCGTGCCGGCAGTCACACACCTTTCTCACAACTCTGACCGACACGTTGAAGAAATTGATGTCGGCGTCGTCCGCAGATGACAGAAACACAGAGAACAGCAGCTTTTTGAGAGCTCAACACATAACTGAAGTGGGCGGAGAGTCACGCAGGTGGAGCTCAAGACGGCATCAATTTTCCGAGACTCGCTTGCGATTTTATGAGAAAATCGTATTTTACGGCTCCGAATACACTCTACTGCATCTTAACAAATCCCTAGCCAATGGCAGACTATGGGGCCAGCATCATACAGCAGTTTGACGGTTACCATTGGTTCACCGGTCTACAGCAGACAGTCATCAATCCATTAAACGCCAAATGCACCGAACTGTGTTCCCCCGACTCCATGCTCCACCTCACCGCGAGCCCTTCGGCTATTGACTCCCACAGCCCGACACGCACGCACGGATCCACTGTGGAGTCCATTTTCCCAGCCGTGCATCCTCCTCAAGTACCCCCGTCCAGCACACCTACACTCTCAATTTCATTAATATTGTGGGCCGTCAGCATCTCATCTCCGTTTTTCGCATTGGTGCCTGTTGCTGTCTCTTCCTCTTCGTCCGCGGCCAGATCTCATATTCTCGACTCGTTTCCGAGCCCTACGACCATGCCACCTCGCAATTGGCCACCGCCCAGTTCCCGCTCCCGACTTCTGCGCCGTCCAATATCTGGAGTTGAATACCACTATCCCCGCCGGCCCCGGGCCGAGTCGTCTCTCGGACTCCAGGATTGTTCCTGCCCTTGGGCAGGATGACGCCCTCACGCTGGATATCCATACGTGGTACTGAGTCTTGAAAGTTTGAACCCTCATCTTCCCAAGAAATGCCCTGGACATGAACAGCTGAGAAAGATGTAGTTTGCGGCATTGCTTTGTTCAATGGTTGAAGTGTTCTGACGACAAAGTGCTGACAAATAATGCACGAATCGGCTATGACGTTACCCGGAACCTCTGATGTCATGATCCCCTTTTTCAATTTTTACTGTCCGAAAGCCGGAGAACCTTACCCTGAACTGGCATGGAGACCACCACCCTCGAAAATCGCAAAATGGACATCGACTTCACCGTCTTCAAAGGCTCCGCCGGCAACAATATTCTCCAGTCGACCTCACATCGCGACCTCCCGACAGGAAACCAAGTCCTTGTGAAGATCACGCATTCAGGCATATGCGGCACCGACGAGCATTACGTTGGCAAAGACATGGTACTGGGGCATGAGGGCGTGGGGACGGTCCAGCAGATGGGCGAGGGCGTGAAGGGGCTGAAAGTCGGGGATCTCGTGGGGTGGGGGTACACGCACAAGACGTGCGGTGTTTGCGACCAGTGCTTGATCGGTATGGGCGTCGCTTCGTCGAGGTAGTCATATTCTTGCTGACCAGGGCGCGCCAACAGGACAGGACCAATATTGCGCCGAGCGAGAGAGGTGCGTGCTTCAAGTTCAAAAAATTCTGGGGCGAAACAGCGCTGACCAGCCCCGTGGTACAGGTACGGCGTCAGCAACCTCGACCAGGGCTCCTTCGGCTCGCACGCCATCTGGGACGCGTCATTTCTCTTCAAGGTCCCGGACGGCCTCGCGCCTGAAGACGCCGCCCCGCTCATGTGCGGCGGCGCGACCGTGTTCGGCGTCATCGAGTCGTACAACATCCGCCCCACGGACCGCGTCGGTGTCGTCGGCGTCGGCGGCCTCGGGCACCTCGCCATCCAGTTCCTCGCCAAAATCGGCGCCGCGGTCGTCGTGTTCTCGAGTACGGAGGAGAAGCGCGACGAGGCGCGCGCCCTGGGCGCGACCGAGTTCTACACGACCAAGGGAGTGAAGAGACTGGAAATTGGGAAACCGCTTCAACACCTGCTCGTCACCACGAGCTTTCTGCCTGACTGGAAGATGTAAGTCCCAGCGGTATCGACACACCTGCATCCCGCGACTGACCGCGCCCAGGTTCCTCGACGTGATGCAGCCCGAGGGGACGATCTACCCCTTGACCGTCAGCAGCGGCGACCTCGCCATCCCCGTCATACCGGTCGTGGCGCAGGGCCTGACCGTCCAGGGAAGCTCTGTCGCGTCGCGGGCGGTGCACAAGAAGATGCTGGAATTCGCGGCGCGCCACGGGATACGGCCCATCATCGAGCGCTTCCCCATGACGAAGAGCGGCGTGGAGGAGGGCATGGCGAAGCTGCGCGATGGGAAGATGAGGTACAGAGGGGTTCTCGTTGCGGACGGTGTGGCTTCGAGCCGGGCATCGTTGTAAATCCACTTCTAGAGTTCCAGGATACAGTCGTGCGTGTTGCAATTGAGTCAGCGCGACCCCCAGAGTTCAGAAGGCACAAGAGCATTCGAATTTAACGTGATTTTGAGAAAAGCGAAGTATTTCAAAATGCTGTAATGGAGGAAAGCAGGCAGTTGAAGACGTCCCATGGCAAACAGTGATTTGAGCTTGCACCCTAAGTCGTTAGACGTAGCAATTTTGTGAACTTGTAAACTTGAACGAGCAGCTGACTGTGACTTACGTTAGGCGGCGACCATCCAACTCGAGATTTGTCATACTCAATCTTGTCTCTCACACGATTGCTTTGGTCCACTCCATATGCCCTGTGTGCATGTATATGTATGTGGGTTCTCAGCCTCGCAGGCTAGTCGAACGGAAACCGCCGATCTCGCTACACTGACATCCATAATTGACACCCATATCCCGGATCCTCGGAGTCACAGCATTGCTTGAGAAATCCCCTTGCATCCTCAACTCTAGGACGGATCCTAAGCCTGTTTGTGTCTGCGTCGAGACCGCCGCTGTCGCCCGCTACCGCCCTCTAAATCTGATACGCACCCGAACACTGACATACGGTACCCGCCTGCTTGCAGGCCAGAAAATCGCACTCGAGCGCTCGAGCTGCATCCTAGAGAGCGTCCTTTTGCAAGTTCTCGCCCGGAGACTAAAATGGTTGGTGCTTTTTAAAACCCTTTGACCCGGCTGTGGATAGCACCCTCCCATTTTTTTGAAGTTCCTGAAGAGACCAAGTAAGCAAGTGCCCCACCGCAGTAGACCCAACAAAGCGCAGTGTCAGTGGGCACTTCGTCCGCGTCTGTCTGTACCCCACCGTCCAAATTCAACTTTGTCTTCCGCCTCGTCGCCTGTTCCCGTCTCTTCGTCTTCATCCAACGCACGCTGTTTGCGCCAAGTCTCAGATTCTCAACCCTTTTCTGAGCTCTACGGCTGCACCACCTTGCATTCGGCCACCGCGTGCAGTTCCAGTTCCGGCTCCCGGCCACCTGCGCATCTCTGGGTCATCCAACGCCTCCAGCAAGCGCGGGCTGAGTCTCCATGTAGGATTGTTCTTGCCTGTGTGCCCGGCGACGCTGGATATTCATGCGTCGCCTGCGACAATAGAACAAACTGCACCGATCTTCCCAAATATCCGCGTAGCACGACGCGTGAGGACAAACGGAAAATGCGCGTCACGAAGGTGGGTGTCCGGCCACGTCGAAGGAAAGGCACCACGCAACCATCCTCACCGAGGCGGATGTGCCACTCGAATGTACCCGGGGTCCGTACGGCTGTGGACCTGTCGATGCGATTTCCAGTCACGGGATCGTGTCGGATTTCATCCATCGCAGCACCAGCGCCGACGTTCGGTAGGACTCTAGGAAATCGACGTATAGGTGCGTAGGCATAGGCATTCCTCGGTTTCTATTATTATCTTGGACAGAATTAATCATGTAGAATTCCGAAGAACCCCACTTTTGCTGAAAACTTCCTCGTGAAATCATTGAGCGGAAGCTAGAGTTGATTAACGTTGCGTCCGGCCATGGGCGACATTCCCCAAGACATTCCCCCTATGCTTAGATGGTGATCAGCGGCCACGAACGATTAGGCAGCAGCCCGAGCAAGAGCCCGAAGGCATTACGAGTACGAGCTCAGCGCCTTATCGCGCGAACTGGCCCTAGGTTGACAAATACACGCGTACATGCATGTGTGGCTGACCGAGACGCGTCCAGCGCTGGCCAGTTGCATTTGAAAAAACTAATTATGTATCTCACACACGACGCGATAAAAGCCAACGTGTTGAGCCCCAAAGGCATACCACTTCCCTACTTACATTCACTCACACCAGCTTCACCAACAAACAGATGGGCATCGACTTCACCGTGTTCAAGGGCTCTGCGAGCGCGGGCATCGTACAAGCGACGACTCACCGCGAGGCACCGACGGGGACCCAGGTGCTCGTGAAGATCACACATTCAGGGATATGCGGCACAGACGAGCATTTTCGTCACGCGGACATTGTGCTGGGGCACGAGGGCGTCGGCACCGTCCAGCAGATCGGGGACGGCGTGCAGGGGTTCAAGGTCGGCGACGTCGTGGGGTGGGGATACATCCACAAGGCGTGCGGCGCCTGCAAACAGTGTCTAGCTGGTGAGGTTCTTCGGCGTTGAAAGTCGGGTCGTCGCTGACGTCGAGATTGATCTGACCAGGCGACGATAATTATTGCGACACACCAGAGATGTAAGTCGTAAGATGTGTTGTGACCTACCTCTTGCTGACGATCCGCTACGCAAACAGGTTCGGATTGAGCAACCTCGACCAGGGCTCCTTCGGGTCACACGCCATCTGGGACGCCTCGTTCCTCTTCCACGTCCCCACTGGCGTTGCACCCGAGGCCGCCGCGCCGCTGATGTGCGGCGGCGCGACCGTTTTCACGGTGCTAGAGACGTACGGTATCCGAGCCACGGACCGCGTCGGCGTCGTCGGCGTAGGCGGCCTCGGGCACCTCGCTATCCAATTTCTCGCGAAGATGGGCGCCGCTGTCGTCGTGTTCTCGAGCACGGACGCGAAGCGCTCCGCCTCGGCGCAGCGGAGTTCTACCTCACGAATGGCGTCGAGGAGCTCAAGATCGGAAAGGGGCTCGACCACCTGCTCGTCACCGCAAATTCCATGCCCGACTGGAAGCCGTAAGTCTTTTTCTGCTGCTCGATTTGAACCGTTCACATGTGCGCACCCAGTTTTATAAGGATCATGAACCCCAGAGGAAGCATCTACCCGTTGACGATCAGCTTCTCCGACTTCTCCCTCCCTGCCTTGCCTCTTGTCACGAAAGGCCTGACGATCCAAGGTTCCACCGTAGCGTCGCGTTCCGTCCTCAAAAAGATGCTGGACTTCGTGGCGTTCCACAAGATACAGCCGATCATCGAGCGCTTCCCGATGACAAAGAGTGGCGTAGAAGAGGGGATGGCGAAGCTGCGCGACGGGAAGATGAGGTACAGAGGAGTGCTGGTTGCGAAAGATGTGGCTTAGAACTGGATGCGTATCGGCAGTGTGGGAATTTTCGAATTCAACTGCAATCTAGTGATTTTGTTGAAAGGCAGGCACATTGTTTGTAAATGACGTTGACTCAGACTGTGACTTACTACGTAACAGCACGTTACCGTGACGCCGCGATCATCCAACTTACTAATGGGACTGGGCAACGCAGGCAAATGGCCAAAGTGTTTGTACTTGTTTATTGATGAAGTCACCCCGCCAAAATGTGATGGTCAAACGCCGACCCATTTTTTGGCTGCTGTTGCCATCGTGCTGCCAGACTTGAGAGGCAAAGTCCACCCGAATTGGCCTGCCTGTGTTTTGGCCGAACGGATTTTGAGAGAAGCTAAATTTGGTGTAGATACATATAGAGGGAAGACCATACGGCAAGATTAGAAAAAATCCTTCGGCCAAAACACAGATTCAGTTGATTTATTCAACATCTGAGACAGAGGAAAGCGAGGAAAGCATTCATGTGCCTCAAAAATGCGTCCTCGCGCGAGCGTTACCAAACGCGTGACATTGTGTGACATAGCGCGTCGCGTCAGTTTTTGCGTGCCTCTGCAACCCAACGGATGTTGTCCTTGACTGCAAATATTGGAAAATTATGTTCTATTGTGGTACATATATTTCCTCACTAACTATGGGGAACTACTCTGAAGGATATTGTATCAATTTGACAACCTTGAAGCTACTGTGCATACTGAGTGCATACTCCCATGAGCATGGCAGTGCTAATCCGGTACCCAAAGTGCCTGCAGTGCATTCTGAACTGATAGCGGTGATTATTGAGGACTTCGAGGTTGAGGAGGATGTTGAAATGGAGGAATGATGTTTAGAACTGATTGAATATATGTGTCCAGCTTGAACTCACTACTACCTACCTGCCAGAAATGTATTCCAAAGGTGTTTAGAAATATATTCAGCTCAAATATCCTGTATTCATTCATCTCTGGACTCGCTTGTACATTCATCGAGATATTGATTCCAGCGGCGCGATCTGAGGTGGCTATACACTTAGTAAGCAGCCCATCAAAATGTGATCGCTGCCCAGTCCCACCATTACTAACCAGAGAGCCTCTCACAAGTCTCTCACGCATCCGAGTCTGTCACGTGTAACTCAATCTTGTCTTTCACCCCACTCATGGTTACTTTCAATTTGGCGCCCACTCCCCTGTGCGCATGCATGTAGAATCTGAGCCCGGTAGACTAGTCGACCGTATAATAAATTGGTTCCCACCTGACAGCCACCATGGTTTGTGCGTGCGGGTCGAAAGATGATTTTGACAGATTCGTGCGGGTCGAGGGCTGGTCTTTGCACAACTAATATCTTCTTCTCACAATCAGGCTGGACTATCAGAAATGGGTCACGGAACTAGTGTTACTACGTCTTACTTGGCGCCACAATACATTAGTCGACCCAATCTGCACTTCATGTTGAACTCAAGGGTCACTCGAGTTCTCCAAAGCGGTTTTGGTGCCAACTCCGGCAAGCATGTATTCCGGACTGTTGAATTTGCGCCAAGTTCTGGAGGTTGGATCTTCATCTACGCATTGGATTAAATTCTCATAGTGACATGAACAGGGCCAGCCCGTTCCGCGTAACCGCCAAGAAAGAAGTTATGCTTTCCGCTGAGAGCATTGGAACTCCGCATATCTTAATGCCCTCTGGGATCGGAGATACCTGCAGTTTGTCCTCCGTCGGAATCATCCCAGTGCATGACCTCCCATCTGTCGGCAAAAACCTGACAGACCATCCCCTCCTGAGGCTTGTTTGGTCGGTCAATTCCACGAGCACGTTTGACGATTTAGAACGCAACCCGACACTTGCGGCGGAAGAGTTTAATCTCTGGAACCAGACCCGAATTGGCCCCGTATGTATTGTGCGCTTCATTTGGCCACGACCAACTTGGGCTACTCTGCTTTCAGGCCCCCCCTCGGCAGAGCCTGCCGAGCTAGGTGGTCATGCGTGGGGCTGTGCCGAGGTGCCGAGACACCATGGCGGCAAGCTCGGCAGCTCTGCCGAGGGGGGCCTGAACGCAGTGCTAATCCCAAATCTGGCCAGAGATTATTATTTTTGACACGAAGCCCTGGATTGGGATCTAATGGCCGCTTCTTTCATTTCTAGAAGCTAAATAACATACTCCTGGCCCAATTTTGAACATAAACGTGGATTTTTCGAGTCGAATTGACCTTCAATTAAGTTTAACTAGCAGGGACCCGTGCTCTGCACGGAATTCTTGAATCAGATGCTTCAGACAACAAAACCAAAGATGTCATTCAAGTCGCGAACTAAAGATGTACTGAAATAGTCGAAGTCTGAGAACGAAGTAACCCGATGTCGAAGTTATTGAAGTAAGATGTAAAGTTATTAAAGGTGGCGAGTCAAAGGTAGGCAAAGCAATAAAAGTCACGAATCAGCATTTTTCCCGCGTAGTAGTCCATCAAAACGTCGACGGAGAAGGTGAGCTGGTCGGAGCACCGCCATTGGTGTCGTCATTGTCGTTCCTGCGGCGCTTCTGCGTGTAGCTGAAACGGGGCCTCTTCGAAGAGGACGCACCTGAAAAGTGTGAGTGAATCATAAGCGAAATAATGTAAAAGAAATGTGCATACCGCCAGAACCGGAAGCTGCTGCAGTGGAAGTGGGGGTACTGGCGAGCGGGGTGTAGGTGCCGAGGAAGGCAATGTTGTCAACCTCGACACGGAACCTCTCGAAGAGGGTCTCACCCTCCAAAGCAGCCGAGACGCCGCTCAAATAACCACCAAAGGAGACAAACCTCTTAACCCACGGAACAGGCTTCTTGTTTTTGTACCTGGGAGAGTCAGGGAAGAAGCCGATGACGGGGAACACAGACTTCGCAGTGAAAACCGTGCCGGTCTCAGCCGCGTGCTTGGCCTGTTCTGCGAAGGCAGAGGTGTACTGCTCCGCATCAAGAGTGAACGTGGCGGCGTTGGTGTCGGAGCGGGTCACTGCTCCACAGACATTGACATAAGCCCGCTGGGCGACATCGATCTCGGTGAAGGCGGTGGTGTCGCAGGCAGTGATGAGGGTGATCTGGGAGTAGAATGGATGAGAGAGGGAGGCAAAGCAAAGATTCAGGTACATACCGTTTTAATGTCTCCAACAAAGTTGTATTCGGCCTGCTCAGCAGCGTCGTCGGTGAAGACCTTGATGCCTTTCTCCATCTTGGCAACCTGTGACAGCTATCAGCGCAGATACTTTGACAGGAGCAATGGACATACCGAAAACACGATGTAATAGAGTGCAGCATCAGGGTATGCAGCATCGTCTTCGGCATAGTACCGAAGAGAACCTTGGATTTTTTCGAGGCTGGGACTGCCAATGAAAATGAGCGAGTCGAAGACAGTAGTCCTCGGCGACGCCTTGCGAGGGTTCTCGAGAATGGAGAGGGCGGAGATGGTAGCGTAGGAGGAAGAACTCATGGTGTAGGACAGAGGGACGAATTGACTGAGGTCGTCCAAATCCCTACGGGCTTTTCTATGTCCAGAATTTGCTCAAGTTTTGCTCGTTGCCTTGAAAAAAAAGTGCGGAGCGGGCCGCGCCTCAGTTGATAGTCGCCAGAGCCATCGGGCATTGGGTACCGCTTTTCTGGACACCAATTCATCGGAACAGCGCGCCAGGTGCCTTACAGGGTCGACACCATTTCGAATTGATTAAGCGAGATCCCTCAAGTGTGCGAGCTCCCAGAGAGACATTTCTTTACATTTCGTGTAGGTAGACTCAGAGCCTGAGGTTGGAAGTTGAAAGAGAATGATGAGGGATTCAGTGGAAGGCGCAAAGATGCAAAACACAATTGTTTGGTTGTGTTTGGTTTGCACGATTGCCGATGCACGCAAGTTCAGCTCAGTCCACATATAACAATTGTAGCACGCTTTGCGGCAGAGCCCACTAACCAGGCACTCGAATTTCTCCATAATCTCCTCCAAATCTTCATGGAGAAGTTTCAAGTTGCTTGAAAACTTTTCTAATAAATATTAAATATGTTTCAAGTTGATGATAGCAACACTGGTTGAACATTTCAAAATTTTCACCTTCTTTTTCAGTGAAAAATGTCGTTTATTTTTCACACATTTTTCACTGAAAAAGCAGGTGAAAATTTCAAAACATTTTCATCACTTTCTTATTTTATTTCGAATTTTTCACCTTGAATCAAGAAAGTGCTGAAAAAGTTTTAAAAATTTCACCTTCTTTTTCAGTGAAAAATGTCTGAAAAATAAACAACATTTTTCACTGAAAAAGAAGGTGAAAAATTTGAAATGCTCAACCAGTGCAAGATGGCCGTGATGGTAGATGAGTCTCAGAGTCTCAGTTACTGTAGCAATTTGTAGGGGTGAAACGTAACACGTAATAGGGGGGTCCTTTCGTTTCAAAATTTACTGGTTGTAATGCACAACAGTGGGACCTTTTCAATTTGCCGTTACACCACCCAAATTCTGGGAAAACAGCTTCAAACCCAGGATTAAGTTACTTGCTCTTGCCTTTCCATTCCTCCCATCTCATTGAATCCCAGTTTGTGAGTCTCGCAATTGCTACCACATTTCCATATCAGTACGGACAGAAACATGAGATGATTCCTAGGGTGCAACATGTAAATTTGAATGCAGATTTATTTATTGATGAATATTATTATCATTGTAAGGACAACAGGGCACATGCACGAGAAGGGAACTGAAGGGGAGAATGATGGACCAGACATGGCTGTGGCATAATGTACCCTGTGCATACTCGTCACGTCCTACAGCACAGCCATGCACCTCCCATGAGCCCCACCCCATCATAACTCCGCCTTGACCGCGACTGAAAGCCTGCTCACCCCGGTGGACATTCCCACCACCAACACATGACAACAAAGCAATTGCGAAGGATCAAGAGGTGGGATGAGGAAGGGAAGCCAGGTGGGAGGGGAGCGGAGATGGATGCATGCATGCATGAGAAAATGTGTCAATGAACAGATGGGTAGATGAATTAACAGTTGAGTGGATGAAGGGGATGGAGGTGTGGACACAGGGAACATGGAACTGTGAATGCGTGCCTCGTTTCCTTGTCTCAAAGATGCCAGAGCAAGTGTACATACTCAATCCCGATGCACCTGCCAATGGGCCACAGAATGATCCAGCATGGTCCTCCCCCTCCACGTATCCCTCTGGCACTGTGCCTGCAGCAGAGATCATGTCATGAGAGACACTAAATACTGCCTGGGAGAGGAGGCAACAGATGCACCTTTTTGGGAATAATCAGGATGAAGTGAGAGGGAAAAGAAGTGTGATGATGCGGGGTATTCAGGAGACACAGGGGAAAATACTATAATGGAGTAGGGAGAGGGTAGGAAACGGGAACAGGAACAGGAACAAGCACGGGAATAAGGAGAAGTTATGGGACACCATGCACTCTCCAGACACCTAGTAAGTCATCGGCAGAGTGCTGAGCATTAGCTGGGCATAATGTTGGCCAGCATGACCTCGGGCAAAGGAGGACTTCCCCAATGTTCCTCTTCCAAAGGCACCTCCGGCGCTCAGGAAGTTAAGTGGAAATTGTGGTACACAAGATACATTTGAGGCAGAGCTTGAGGATGAAAGTCAAACATGAAATTGTACCAAGAAAAAGCGGGGCAAGGCGACACACTGTTGGGAGTAGCCAACATTTTCCCTATGCGTAGTAGGGGAGGAGATTAGAATTTAGATCCCCCTCGCAAGCACTAGGACACCAGCAGCAGATGAGAGGAAGAGAGATGGGGATTGCCACCATCGTCTGCCAAACAGTAAACAAATGTGTATATGGAAAGGGGACCTATTCACAGTTCACTGCTCTCCAAATCAATAAGATTGATGAGATGAATGGTCGTCGTGTGGGTTGTCTAGAGTGCAGATAATAGAGGGAGACACGTGATTTACTGAGTCAAGCAAAATTTGTCATCCCGGGAAGTCAGATGCATCAGGCTGTCATCCGAAAGCGGAAAAAGAATTTAAAAATGCGTGCTGGGGCTCATTCGGATTTCCGCAAAATGAGGCATTGTCGGACGGTCTGCAACATCAAGTAGGGGTCCACGGGATAGTGGTCAAATGGACATGCATGTTGAACTTGCATAGATGACAATGTTTGTACAGGAATGACGCTGCTTGGTCGTGCTTGTCGTGGGAAAAATGCATACTTGAAATAGGGCGCTACAGGACCCACTACCTAAAGTTAGTGGGCATATTTCAATTGAGTCCGCCGTGGCTACCCGTAGGCTTAATATTCGGAGATTCCCGTCAGATACTTGTTTCAGGTTTTCCGACACCCCGTTAAACCCTCCCTCGGATGGTACAGCGCGAAAATCTCGAAATCGGAAATGTTTCGAAAATAATGCGAGGGACTCTATAGCCTCGCAGGAGCTCAAAAAAAAAAAAGGTATTTGAGGTCCCTGAAAATGCATCTGAGCCCAGAGGATTTTTTCTCGGACTTTGAATCTGCACCGCCATATTTTCCGATGTTTCTCGGAAGTAGGTATGATGCGAAGGGTTTCAGAACGTCCGAATATCACGTAGGAAAAAAATTACAATGAGGCTAATCTAAAAGGACCTCCGGGTAGACTACATTAGCGGTTTCTGAGGCGCGCGCAGAGTCAGGTAATAAAATTTTGATGCGTTGCCCAGATGTCGCCCGCGACAGACCCACATATAGTTGGCCGTGCGAGAAGACGGGGATGCGCAGATCAAGGCCGACGAATTTAACCGACTGTCCTTGTGCCTTGTTGATGGTCAGGGCAAATGCGAGTCGAACGGGGAACTGGCGGCGGCAAAATTTAAAGGCAAACTCCGTCGAGTTTGATGGAGTGAGGGAAATCCTGGGGATGAGAACAGTTTCACCGTCGTGGTCGCCGCCGACCAATCGGCACTCGAGGACCCGGTCTGACATCCGAAGGAGGATCATCCTAGAGCCGTTGCAAAGACCGCGGGCGGGAGAAAGGTTGCGAAGGAGGATGAGTGGGCAACCAACTTTAACAGATAGTTCACCAGGGGGAAGGCTGCCGGAGTTGAGGGAGCGAAGGAACTCGACCGGGATTAATGTCTCATCGCGGTCTGCAGGGCCGTCCGCGCCTGCCTCTTCAATGATCTTGTCTGCGCTAAAGTATGGGCGAGATTCACCGGACATGGCGTCGAGGACGGTAGAATTGATCTCAGATACATCTGCATTGCGCGGTGCCAGGATCATGCGATTGAGAAAATATTCGGGAGGTGGTGTACAGTCGCTGTTTATTCCCGGGTAAATGAAATTGATAAGGGAAGCAGAGTTATCACACTCCATGCCATCGCGAAGAGGAATGGTACCTGTGGGAGAGATACCGTGGCCGTGTCCGATGTCGAGTAGCCACGCAGCAAATTCACGCTCGTCCTGGCCCTCGGCCAAAAGACGCATGTTCTGGCGCAAGTGCAGCGCCTCCACATGATCCCAGAGGGGTGAACGGCGAATGCAAGCACCAACAATTTCCTCCCGAGTGCCCTTCGGGACGACTGGAAGGATCTGTTGGAAGTCCCCGCCCAATACCACGGTGATTCCACCGAAAGGACGCGGATCATTGAGAAGGTCCCGCAGGGTGCGCTCGAGAGCCTCAATAGCATGACGATGCTGCATGCCAATTTCATCCCAGATGATGAGCACAGTCCGACGAAGAAGGTCGGCACGTTTACTGTTTTTGGGAATATTGCAGAAGGATTCGGCATTGAGGCCGTCGATGGGGATTTTAAAGACGGAATGAGCGGTACGACCACCGGGCATCAGCAGTGCTGCAATGCCCGATGACGCGACACAAAGGACAATGTTGTCTTCACTGCGGAGGTGATGGCATGCAGTTTTGTAGACGAAAGTTTTGCCTGTGCCGCCCGGGCCATTGAGGAAATAAGTCTTGCCGTGTCGGTTCCGTATGGAGTCAATGATCTTCTCGAAAGCAGACAGCTGCTCGGCATTCAGCTGGGCGATGTTGCGCTCTGCACGTTCACGCTCCTCGTCCCGATTATAGTCGAGTTGCTCGGCGATCAGCGGATTTACGACTTCGATGTCCCAATCGCGCTGAGGAAGGGGCATCGTGGGCCATTCCTTCAAGCTGCGGCCAGACTCCTGCAACAGCTTGTCGAGAAGGAACAACCCATAGTCGTAAATGTCGTTGTCCGTAGGATTGCGGCCCATTGTCTGAAGTCTGCGTGCAAGGTCATCACAAATGTGGTGGCGAAACTCCTCCCACAGCCGTGCTGGCTGGGAGGGCTCGCAGAAAAGGAGAAGTGTCGCAAAGAGTTGACGCAGGCGACTGCCAGTCTGCATATGAGATGCCTCTGCGAGGCATTGCTGCCACTCCCCGTCGTCCTCAAGCAGGCCACGGGCGAGGCAGGCCTCGAGGAAAGTCGGGTGAACAACGCCATCGTATGTACGCAGATCTGCAAAAGACTTCGGGCCCTTCACGACAGTGAGAAGGGTACGAAGGTAGAACCGCTCGCCCGAATTCGGAGGCACGAAATACATGCGTCCGAGTGCAAAGCCCTGCTTGCGGATAGACCAACGCTTCGCGCTCTTCTCGTTCTTCCAGGTGAAATACTGGGGGAATTCCTGGTACGTGTATTGACGGGCCACACGACCAAGAGCACCGTTGTCGGCATTAGCGTCGAAAAAGGCTGTCAAGCATGTGCGCTCTCCAGCAGCACGCTCGAGAACAGCTTCCGGATCTTCGCCCGGCTCAAATGTGACCAAATGCTGGCCGGGAAGGTGCACCTATTCACCAATATCAGTATGCGGTATGAAACAGAGCAAAGAAATACCGTACCTGAAGCCGAACTACAGTAGGAACCTGGTCGTGCATATCAAAGTGAAAAATCCGCCACGCGGATTCCGCGGCAGAGAGGTATCTGCCCTCAATCCATCATGTAATCTCGTCCCGCTTGTTGCGGACTTCGAGACCTGCGACGTCTCCACCTTTTTGAATGTACTTGAAGGCGTACTTGAAAGAGCCGAGTGAAACAGCGCACTCGACGTTGATGTGGCAATTGTATTTTGCTGAGAAGAACGGGCTGTAGGGCACGATCCACGAATTATCGACCATTTTACCACCGATGTCGTAAGCGCGCCCGTCGTTCGGCCGGAAGTATTGAGGGTAACCATTCTCGTCCATGACCGTGCGATCACTGAAGGGTTTAGGGTAGCGTTTCGTGCAGCGCTCCCCTTCCATGCACGGGGATCGGCGATTAGCGGGTCCACAGGGACCGTGAACCATGCATTTCTTCACGGTCTCGAAGAGGAGTGGCTGCGTATCGGGATCTGGCCATCGCGCCCAAATGGCCGAGTCGATATTGTCTGGATTCAGCAGTTTTTGACCTTGCTCCAAGAAAATCAGCATGTGGAAGTGGGGGAGGCCGCGCTTTTGAAACTCGACCGTGTAGACGTAAGCCACGGCACGCCCGAAGACACCATTCTTGTAAATGTCCGCAATTATGGCCTCCTTCTTTAACTGAAAGGCTCGAGCAATGAGATCTGGCCGATCCGAGGGATACTGCCCCGGAAAAAGCTCCCGAGTAATCTCGGGCCAGTCCGGATTAGTAGTCACCGTCATGAAGATGTCGACGGTACGATAGTATCGGGCAATTGCCATGGAGTCTTGAAAGCGTTGACCCATGTGTCTCGGACCCCCGATGTAGCTTGACGGCAGGACGACACGCTGCCCAAGGTCATTGAGATCGAGGTTTTCGTCCCCGGCATGAATAGCATCCTCCAGTCCACTGTAGAGGGATGCGCGAAGTTTGGGCTGGTTGAACCGCAGATATCACAGCCGATTCTGGTCGGCAGTCGCCCACATGTCGACCATGTACTGCTGGAGCAGCCGACAGCCCCGCAAAATCGTAGTCGGCATATCCTCTCAAACCTGAAGTCGGTACGCGACGTAGCGTGTCTGCGAAAGACGTTTGGGGTATTGTGCGTTGTCATCATTGAGGGTGAGGTCGGGGTGCCAGCCGTTCTCGCCATGTGGGAAGAGGAGGACATAATAAAGCGGGGTGTAGGCGGGATGGAGGTCACTTATCCGGATTAGAGGCCCATTGCGTTGGCGGACAATGATGTCGCGGGGCTCCATGGTCTGCTGGTTCGGAAGTATTACAGCCACTTCGTCGACAGTGGGCAGATTTCCCCTTCGTGCATGAACCCCAGGCGCAACCCGCAAACGGACCGAAACATCATCAGCGCTGTTGGCGAGAACCTCGTGTGAATGAAAGAATAGTGGCGCGTATTGGTGAGTCTCCCTGATGACACGCTGCAGGATCTCCATAGTGTCGCGCTGCAGATTGCTGTTACTCTGCATACGATGCTCGAGAGCAGCGCGAGGCTCATATATGTAGAGCTGCGCATATGCAGGTCGCTGACCCGGCGACGGCAGCAAAGCACCCGCAAGGTGACAGAGTTCACCGTGAATTCGAAAAAATTGGCGGGCCGCCACCGTTATTTATGCTGCGGTCCTCGCTAACCCCGAGAGAAGTGAAAGAAAGTGCAGTATTATACTGCGCCATGTTCTTTCGGAACTCCTTAGCCTGCGCGGTATCATCGACAAAGAGCGTCTCGAGGTCGGGAGGCAGGTCCTTCAGTGCAGCCAGCACCACCTTCCCATGATTACAGCACATCCCAAATTGGGGGTTCACCTGCGACGAATTCGCTGTCTTCTCCGCCATCCAATGGAGCGCACCGCAGTGCGAGCATTTGATGTCCATACGGCCAAGGTCATGGCGCGCTGGCAGCTCCTGATAGGGCCGACGGGCGGGAGGAAGCGCGCGCTGACGTTGACGTTGACGCGCAGGTGCTGGACGCGCTTGAGGAGGTTGCGGGGCGAAAATGGGCGAAGGGGGACGTTGCGGCGGATTCAGATTGTTAGGAGGACCTGTACGTACGTACGTGTCAGAACGATAGGGGGATACTAATCAGTTATACGCACCTGGCGGGACACGTTCCTGGGGACGCGTAGCTGGAGGTGTGAGGAGCTGTCGAGGTGGACGCCGCTCACGTTCACGGTTCTCCAGCTCCTCGCGGTCGAGTCGATCCCGCTCTTCACGTTCTAGCCGATCTCGCTCTTCGCGTTTGCGGCGCTCTCGATCTTCACGTTCCCACTCACGCCGTAGTCGCTGCGCAGCTGTGCGGTTATCAAGCGGCGCCTGCGGGTCTGCGGCTGCGGCAGCGGCAGCCTGGCGTTCAATCTGTGCCTGCTGTCGTGCTCGCTGCGCAAGCTGTCGCTTGGTTGGGGGTAGAGGTGCTTGCTGCGAGTCTGGGGGTGTTCCGACCCCAGCAAATGCCGGCTGAAATAGATGAGCACGTCAGCACGTGAAAGATCACAGAGGACTCACCTGAGGAACGCGTCTGCGCGTAGCAGGTGTTGGCGAAGGCTCGCGGTTCTCAGCATCAGCGCGACTTGCGGGAATGCGGCGGCGGCGGCGGCTCGGGGTTTCTTGCAAGGCAAGTTGCCGTTCACAATCTGCGTCTCTGTGGGCGGTACGCTGCGGCTCCGGTCCTCCATCGAGACGCGTAGCAGGCGCATTGCCTATGTCGCGGAGTGCCGTAGTGTCCGGGAGTCGGCGAGGCACAATCTGCCTGTACGGTGGAACGTTCGCGTTATTACGCGCTTGACGGATTTGACGATTGGGCCGTTGTGCAAGAGAGGATGGAGGGGAGGATGACGATGGCGAAGACCTGCAAAATAAGCCCGCGCCTCGTGAAGGAGAAAAGGGACTCACATTTGGCTCAAGAAAACCAAGAGGACGGTCAGGAAGAAAAGACCCAGTTGCAAGGGACGCATAGAGTCGAAGACCTGAAAAGCGGAGGTTGGGGCAAGGAGAAAAAGGACGCGATCATACGTAGGGCCGCCCCAATTTTTTGAGATCCCTCCGACACGGCATCACACAAATCCCAATAACCCTCTGGTCCAAAGAAGTGGGAAAGCGAGCCACGGGCTCATTTATTAGCTATGGAAAGTAACATGCAAAGCGTACTTGTGCAGAGGCACCATCTCCATCTATACGTTGCCTGGTTGTCGATGGTCTGGGTGTTGCGCATGTCGTAGTCGTGAGCAGCGAGGTCAAGGGGAGCATGTAGTTCAGGTTGTCTTCATATTCAGGTTCTTCAGGGATAACACAACACAGAAGACCGGCGATGGGAGGGACGCGGTGGCGACGAAGAGGTAAGTATACAGGAACGCAATGTTTGTCTCATGTTTGTGCTGAAGCTATGTACGCCGTCTGATTGGCTGGCTACAGCTTCACGTGACAGCCTTCTTTTGTATAATAGATTCGGCTCGAAAATCCATATGACTTCCCTTTTCGGACTGAGATGGACATTGTCGATAGAGTTCGTGTGGGATTTTGGCATCAAGAGCTGCTATTTAACACGTCTACTGGTGGTGGGCAGCGAGGGGATCATGATGGATTGATCCCGCATCAACTCTCGCTTAATTTGGCCCAGCAGCGAGAAAATAGATGGTGGTGCACTTTTGAGCTCACCCAAAGCAAGGAAAATTCAAGGGCCGCTGCTTTTCAATGTCTAAAATACCTATCTCAAAATTTACAGAACGGGCTAACGAACTCTTTTTTTGATCAAAACGGCGTAATCAGTTCTAGTACAAGATCTGCCCCAATTAGATATCCCTTCTGTAAAAATCGAGATATCCTTTTTAGACACGGATTTACTCACGTTTTGTGGCAAAAGTCGCGTGCGATCAGACCAAAAAGTGCACCGCAATGATTTGCCTGTGAACTTCCTTAATGAGTATGTGACATGATGTGACACTACGCGCTTTTGGAGTCGCGCCGCCCTAAAACATTTTCCCCAGCCTCGTCGGGCCATTGGGTCAACTCCGTGAGTAAAGTGACCACTTTATCCATGTCCCTGTATTGAATAGACATATTTCCAGGTATTCTACTGCTACCTACATGGGGCGCCAGGCCAAAAGGACCTCAAACAAGTGGAAGGAGCAGCTCGCAAATGCTCGAGCCCGCATCCATGGTGCAATTAGTCTGAGCTCATCCCCAGCGAGAGGTCCCCCTACCACACCGAAAACACGCCGCATCTTGGATCTGACACAGAAAACAGTCCAAGTCAAAGCTGATTTCAAAAAACTCCAAAAAGCCCACCTACTCGGACAACGGCGCGAGAAAAGACTTCGAGAAAACCTGAGGGACATGGATAAGAGGGTGCAGCTTGCAGTTGAGGAGGTAGAGACTGCAAAGATGGAGGCTCAGGCGGCTACTCGTCAAGCATTTGAAAATGCATTCAAAAGAAAGCACACCTTCGAAACTCAGCTTTTGGACGCGGAACATCGATTCAGCAAGGCCGAGGCCCACGTTACTCTGGCAGAGGATCGATTGGAGCTCAAGACACTAGAGATTCGACAGCTCCGAGGCAGTATTCACAATATGAAAGAGAGCTTGAAGCGGTACCACAAGCTTCGGGAAACTCTCCGAGATGGGACTGCTCGTGCTCGGAAAAAAGCAAAATTCCAGCTGAAGAAGGGCTGCGCATACAAGGAGGACATTCGTGCCCTTGCCAGAACGTTAATCTCTTGCGGGTGCAAGCAGGGACGGGTTGGCGAGATCATCGAGGAGGTGGCGGGTGTGTTTGGCATCAATCTCAAGTCAACGCTCAGTCGACGTACCGTGGGGCGTATTGCGCTTGAAGGACTTGTAATGGCGCGAATCCAGCTCGGGTTTGAGCTCAAACATACTGAAGGTACGCACTCGTCTGTCTATCCGCAAATCAGTTCACTGAGAATAATCATTTTGAAGACTTTACAATGAGCAGCGATAGTACATCGCGCCGGAAGCAAAACTATCAGTCTCACCACATTTTTGCAAAGGTTCCGGTTGGGAGGGATGTGAACGGCAACATTATCATGTCAAGCAAGCCGAAGGCACGATTTGCTGGAGTTTTATCGACTGTCGATCACACTACGGCAACATCACATTCCGTCTGGATGTCAGTCTATAACGACCTCATGCACGCATACAACGAAAGTCCGTTAGGAAAGCGCACGGGCTTACTGGATTTGTGTCAAATCTGTCGGCGTCTTCGGGGGATGTGCGGTGACCATGCCAATAACGAGAAGGCCCTTTCAGAACAATGGCGGAAGACAAAATACAATGTACTCCTCGAAGAGCTGGGCGAAACACGGATGAAAGAGCTTGATGCCGAGCTTTCGGAGATCCAGGATCGCATGCAACAGTGGACTGCGAAAAAAATTGAGGATGCAGGAGGGATTGATGCATGGAGAGCCTTACCACCCGATGACCGTGCTGCGCGGGATCTTGCGACTGTGTCCGCAATGATTGAAGGGCTCGGCGTCGAGGAGCTGGCTAGCATGGACGAAGCGGATCGGAGTCTGCTCCTTGCATGGGTCTGGACCGGGTGCTGCATGCACAAAGATCAAAACAGTTTCCGCGGCGGAAATGTGGCCATGACAGCGCACTGGAAAAAACTCGGTGTTCCGGGTCCGATTCCTCTCGCAAACAAAGATGCAGCCAAAGTGATCCGAAAGATTCTTCATCCAGAGGAGGGAGATCGACCACTCACAGATGAAGACTGGAAGCGGCTCGAGGATACAGCGTGCGGAGGGGCAAAATTGACGGCACTTGCAGGAGCCATTTTCAATAACGCTCTTGACAAGCGAGGACAAGGCGACGCCCACCAGCTATTTCTAGAACACCATCTTGACCTGGAACGGGTCAAACGATTCCCGCAGACTAACAACACGCGCTTTGGTAGCCACGGAGAGGCTGCAATCGAGCTCCTGACGAATCTTGAAGCCTATCGGCGCTTCATGGAGGTCATTAAACTTCGAAAGGTTGCGCAAAACTTCACCAACATCGAAAAGAATGTCCACGACGGCTTGTATGACGGCCCTACACTTACCGAGCTCGCCGTACTCTCGCTATATCACATACTCTAATCGAGCAGCCAAACCTCATCCTAGACTTTGAAAAGGAGATTTACATCCTGGCAACATTTGACGGAAAGCCACTGGCGAATACAGCTGTGGTGGATCAAATAAAAGCATTGCATGACACGGGGAAGCTGCCGTACCTCCAAGAGATGTTCGTTGCATTCCTCAACGGTGCGCTGGCGACTTGGATTCGGTTTTCATCTGAATATTCCCCGGGCGGCGTGATCGACGGATTGACTGACATCGAGAAAGGCCGCATCTGGCTTCCAGCGACCAATGACCGGAACGAAGGCGCGCTCGGTGCCTACATTGTCTGGGCTCGCGAGAATCCCACAGCTGCACTGCATACTCACAACGGTCTAACGATGTGTCGCAGGAATGGGACACATGAGTTTGCGCGGCTGTTCTTCACGCAAGAAGATCACAACCATGTTCTTGCCGCTGCACGGAGGCTGGAAACCATGGGACTCGAGCGACAGAGACGGAAGCTGCAGAAGGAATACGACGCTCGTATTCTTGCGGAGAAAGAGCAGGCCCTCGTGGAGAAGGTGGCCAAAGAAGACGCGGTGCGAAAGCGGCTCGAAGCCATCCCATACATCACATCAATCGCTGACATTTACCTCCCACGAATGACCCGCGCAAAGTTGGACGACCAGCTCGAAAAGCTCCGCCGACAGTGGAATCCAGACAAGAAGAACCCGAGAATACCCATCCCGATGAAGAGCCATATCACTAGTTTGGCCCAAAAGCAAGATGCCTTAGCGAAGGCATTTATTGCGCACTTACGACTTCTTGATCCGGACAACTGTTCTGCAGACAGCAGTAGCTTGTTTGGGGATACCTCTGACTGTGGAATGATAGAGGAGGAGCCAGTGGTAGAAGACTTTTGGGAGGAGGAGGACCACGAGATGGAGGAGGACTGATAGACATGGCAGATCACGAAGAATTTTATTAATTGTACCTGTGATTGGTTAATATAGAGTTGTACAATACATGCTGGCGATTCTCCGATGTGTTCTGGCGCACAGAGAGAAGAATGGGACGCGCAAGAGACGCGTCGAGCAATAACCAAGGCTGACCATCAGTTGCGGCTTAGCCGAGTGATACCCGAATCTGACAGCTCACATCAAAAAGCCGTCGCTGCCCACCACCACGTCTACAGATGCAAACGATAGTTCAGCCCCGTTACGTTGGGTATCACCACTGAAACAGTTGTATTGTGGGGTAGAGTCCCAAATTGACCAGTCATACTTTTATAAGTCCCTCAGTTTTGAAGTTAATTAATTTCCGTCTTGGGAAACGATTCCTCTGGTTGGACTGAGCACTTTCCCAAGAGGAATAACAAAACTGATATTTTTTGAGGGCACAGTAACACTTGTTACGAAGTGGTGGTGATTAAGTGAAGCGCCCCATAGCCCTTTATTCCGGGGCCTGCTGCATATATTTTCGCTGAAAGAGAGGCGGATTTGATCAAGGTATCGAACCACCAGTGACCTGGCTACCGGTGCCAGCGTTTAGGTACATTGCTTTCTCTATACATGAACATTATACATTGATGGCTCTGCCACTTGGATAAAAACAAAAGGTGTTACAACAGCGTGCCACGTCGAGTGGGATACAAACATCACCAATACATACAACAAGACTTGATAAACCCTTAAGCGAAACTGTCGACAGTGAAACGATTTGGCTGTCGGCTCTTTTCGAGCGAATTGTTCCGGAACGAATCCATCGAATCTCTGTCCGACATGGACAGTGTAGGATTTCTGCCAAATTGTATGCCAACCGCGCTGCGGTTGCGATCGAATGTGTTGTTGCCAGAGGACTCGGACCGCATGCGATGAGAGAGCATGGACGACGATGCGAGCGTGTCCGAGAACGTTGTCTCGCTCAATGACTTCTGCATGCTGACGAGGAGAAGCACGACTGGGGGGTACGCACCCTAAGTATATAATTAAATTAATCAGGGGTAGTTGGGAAAGAACATTCGAAAGCTTACCGCGATTTGAACGTTAACCGGAGTGTAGATGTCACCCAAAGTACCGTGGGGTAGCCGGATGAGCGAGGACAACAGCACTGTCATCTGGAAATCCATGGAGTCAGGGACTGTTTTATGGACCTGAATTGTTACTCACAGCAGAAACACAGTACAGGACCCCGGACTCCACGACTAGACCCAAAATATGATCGGCTTTCGTTTTCTTGCCGTCTGCAAATGCGGCGCGAAGTGTCTGCCGATGTTGCCTGTTCAAATCGAGTTAGTGATTCAGTGGACGCTCTGTGCATAGAGAACGGCCGAACCATGCAGTAGCTGCGACGACTCCCGTCGCAGATAAATTGGAAGCCAACGACATAATCAAAGTGGCGATTTGTACGATGTCGACGGCAGTATTCAAGAAGCTGCCTTTCGGTAGGTTGGCAATGGGAGACTCGACGAAAGCAGCGATCCTGAATCCAATCGTGACAACAACGGTAACTGTGCTCCATTCGTGTTAGAGGCGCTCATGGCGGCAGATGAAGAACACGCACGGGCGGTGAACACTAAGAAAACGATGGTGATCCACAGGTATTTTCTGTGTTTACGTAGGCAGATCACCCATGCTCTCCAGACTACAACACCATCGCTGAGAACGTACTAGGATCAAAGTTAGACACTGAGAAGAGGTATGCAACAACAGAAACGAACGTTGATCAACGTAAGGGCGTTGGCCAATGGCGACCATTTCGTGACTTGATCATGGTCTGGGATAAAGGCCACTCGATCGACGGGAGTGTTGATGAACACCTGCATCCGGTCGACGACATCGGCGACGGAGTACACCCAATAAGCCGCCGAGAGGATGTACATGAAAAGAGTGATGATGAACATGGCCATGTTCGCTTGGGTCTTCAATCCTCGTTTTCTGATCAAGAAATGAAAAATCCGGTCATTAGTCGCGGCAAAAAAAATCGTACAACAACATTCGAGTTGATAACGAGATCAAAACGGTATAAACCCCTATGTGCGGTTCAAGAATCTTCTCAGAACGCAGAAACTAGGTACTCACCGAAGAAGAAAGTCTGCACCACCAGTCCGAAGACAATGTACATCAAAAAATCCCCAGCACTCCTGAGCGCTTGGCCAGAGTTCAAAGATGTCATGGCTAGAACGAGCAAAATGGGGCCAGCACAGAAACTGAAGGAAAAGGTGGACCTCGCAGAGGGAGGGGACGAAAGAAATGAAGCCGGGAGCGGGATGTGGCGGTTCAGGACAAAGACAACCCTGACCGAAATGGCGATGAACAGTTAGGGGTTCATATCATGTCTATATGATCATCAGATGCTGTCCGTAGGATGGTCAGTGCCAGCGCGTTCACTAGGCTCCCATGGAAGAAGACAGTAGGGGCAAAACCTGAGCAAAGGACAAGTACTTTTTTCGCATGCCACGTCCAGAAAGAGAGCTTGAGACTTGCTTTGAAATTCAAAGACATGAAGCGGACTTATGTGATACGACCTAATGCAGCCTTGATGCGGCCTCCCTAGCGACTGTTACTCATCACGACAAGTTGTGCATTGTGGTCCACCTCATCTGCTGTATACCTGAGTTGGTTGAACGTAACGAGATGACCTTATAGTCCGCCGAATACCTGGACCTGAGCTGGGTTGGCAGAAGCAAGACTCAGGAGGACTGACTCGGACTGACATGATCAGACAAGATTGGACACAATGGAGATCGGTTAATCATGATGTTAATCTGATAATCGATATTATTGCTTAACCACGATGTCCCAAAGGTTTCGTCGATCGCGACCTCTCCCAAAGGCGTACACAGAACCACAACTCACTTTTCTCAAGAGGCTTGTATAGCTTCAATTTCATCAATCGATCAGCTCACATTCCACATTTTTCCAGCTATCTTCCTGAATTTGAGCGGAGATCTCTCGGTCCAGTCAGAGGAGACGCAAAAAAGTTCGCCCTGGAACGGGCTGCCGATTTTATCACTCGCTTTGGCGTCCCTGAGGATGCTCCGGCTGATGAGGAATATAACGCGAGGTTCAGGGAGGTATGCTTCGCAATTTTAAGCTCAAACGCAACCTTGACAGTCAATGTAACTCCTTAGCAATTGTACAATTGGTTCAAGAATACGGTTGGAAGAAACCGGCGGAAAGCTGAAGGAAAGCCAAGGTCTGCCAGAAAGGCCGCAGAAAGAGGTGTGTGCAATGTTGAGCCATTCCATGTAGCTCAAATGCTTACGTAGACTCTTCCAGCTACAGCTGCTACCGAACTACCCAGGCAACAACATCCATGGAGCCATGACCCCAATCCTGGACCTTCCCCGACGACCAGGAACTATGTACCGCCAGAGAGCTCATCTCCTACAGTCACAGGCACTTATTCTCACCCGCAAAATAGTCCTGCTATGACTTCACCCTCACCGACAATAGCAGCCCACATCCCAGTGCAGTATTCCTTGCCAAGCACATTGGCCAACGCACTTCGGCCCTCGCCCTCTCCCCCACCGTTCCGACCTCCCCCTGGCCCAGTTACTGTGGCATCACTTCGGGACGCATTCTCGAATAACACCGATGCCGCCCTGCTCGCTTCTCAAATAGACGCGTTCGTTGTCTCTAATCCGTCTCCACTACCGCTCAAGCCAGTCGTCTTCGCCCTCTTTCAAGCGATATCCGACGAATGGGACAATACCATGCGTCCGGCAAACCCCTTCTTGACACGTTTCCTCGGCGTTGCCTCCTACTTCACATCCACGATCACCCACGCCGGTGTCCCCGGCCCCCTTGCCGCGGCACGCGCCCTCCAGATGCAGATCCGCAAATCCGCCAAATGGGTGCCCACCTCGTCCGCGAATCCGCGTCCGAGCTTGCCCAATTCCTCCTCCCCGTCGTCGTCGTCCTCCGTCCGTTCGTCCGCGTCCTCGATGTCGCAAGAACTGCTCCGCATCGCGCTGGACCGTGCACGGCGGAAGGACCACATCCAGTGGGCGCGCATCCACGCCGCTGCCGTCGAAGTTGGGGTCTTCAACTTCGGGTACGAGCTCCACGACGGCGATCCCGGAGATGTTGCGCGTGGGTTTGAATATGGGACGGGGCGCGCATTTAGCGAGCTGGTGGTTCATGATGCGCTCTGGGAGGAGGACGAGGTAGAATGGGTCGCAGGCGTACTCGTTCTGGGGGCTCTTATCCGCACGGCTATGGGGGGAGACGTACGGCAGCGGAGATCATACGAGGATCTGCTGGTCAGCTATGAGGAGAGATGGAAGGAAATGAAAGATGAGGCGAGACAAGGGCTGGTGACGGTTCGTATTGCCTCTGTTCATCAATTTGCGGTAATGCTGATCCACCTTGTTCAGGAGGCCCTCCTCAAAGCCAAAGCAGATCTCGCGAGGCTGAGCCCATGACGTGCTTCCTATATTTATGCACCATGTTACATATCCGTGTGAATGATCGGGTCCACTAGTTTCTAAGTTGCAACAAGTTTCCCCTCCACTGAAACGAACGTTCTAATCCCTTCATTCGTTTTCAGCCCGTCCGATATTTATTCCGAAACGTACTAAAGCCATGCCCTGCAATACGCCAACACTCTTATTAGTACATCCTCCGCATGCTTCCGCTCCACGAATCTAGGCAGAGATAAGGTAACTGCAACCCTCCGAGTCCGAGCATCACTCACCCATGTGGCTCTCTAGGATAAATGACCAGTTCCGCCGCCTCTCGCCCCCGCTTGGCTGCCCGCCGCTTGAGGCCGCGCCAAAAGCCGACTGCCTGTCCCAGCGGCACACGCTCGTCCTTGTCGCCATGGAGGATAAGCACCGCAGTAGAAACGCCAGATACGGAGTGCACGGGACTGGTCTTTCGTGTGGATGCCTCCGGGGCGTCGTGGTCCCACGGTGTGCTCTGTCCAATCGCAATCTGTCAATATCAGTGTTGTTAGCGGGAATGCGATGCGCGGAACACAATGCCTGACCTCTAGCTCAGGCGACCCGGACTCCATGACCATCCCTTCCCAGTTGGTCGCTCCCGCGCCAATGATTGCCACCTTGAAGCGCGTTTTGGTCTTTGTAACCCCCACGCCCCAAGGGATCCTCCTTGGAACCCTTCGTCAGTCCTCCGCTACCGCACGGGCACTGCCTCCCGACTTACCGTGGCTCCAGCCAGCGATCCCCAGTCGATCCGGATCGGCAACACCGCGCTGGATCATCTCGTCGACCATGCTCTCGCAGTCTGGCCAGTCGAGTACGCCAACCCCGAGATTCGCGGCGTGCGCAAACTCGTGGCCCCGGCCTTGACCTTGGATTTTTGTGAGTACCAATGACGCGCCTGTCGAAAGGTCGTCACTCACTTCCTCTGTAATTAGGGCTCAGCACGAGATAACCATCCCACGCGAGAATTTCGCGCCAATTGCAGAAATATGGCATGTAATCTGGTCCATGGATTAGCTTCGCGAGGCCCAGAAGAGCAGGGAGTCGTCATACCTGGTATCATGCGGCTGTCCAAACAAGAACACGCCGTCAGCTCAAAGCGTGAACGCAATACAGCCATGCCGAAATTACCGATACGGTCCTCCGTGGAGGAACAACACCGTGGGCAACGTCCCGGACTTGTAGCCAGGCGGATACCTCACCAATCCATTCAACGGCGTCCCGTCCTTGGCCTTCCAATACACAACCTCTGTCCGGAGCCGCGGCGCGTCCGAGAGCCACTGCAGATGGGAGGAGAGCTTGGTGCGCGTCACGACCGTGCCCTTGGAGTCAAGGCGCACCGTCCACGCGTTGGGCGGCTCGTGGCGGATCGCGGAGCTCAGGACTGCGGCGAAGATGTACGAGACGTCCCCGGAGGCGTCCACCACGCGCTTCGCGTCCCATGCGCTAAACCAGATGGCGTCGTCGTCTGTCTCGAAGAGCGTAAAGGTCTTGCAGACGCCGTCGGCCGAGCACGCCACGACGTCCATGTGCGTGTCGATGTCGTTGCATACCTCCACCGCGATCAGTCCCTCGGCCCCTGGACTAGCGCTGCCCACTTGCATATTGACGATCCGGACCGCGTCTTCGCAGCTGCCATACAGTCGTGTCGTCCCTCCTTCGCTCCCAGCGACGCCCGCAGAGAACGGTTCCCCGACTGCGTGGACGAAGAGGGTCCGCGCATCCAGGGTGTTTGACGGAATGTAGCTCTGCAAATCAGCGATATGCCCGGAGCCGACCCAGAGGTTCTGGCCCGCAGGCGAGCGCGGATACGTCCCGACGACGGTGGGCTCCGGATTTTCCCCAGTGACGGCAATGCGCTCTAAGATGACCGGCATCTCCGCATACTCGGGGCCCTTGTTCTCCCGCAGGCGGTACAGCAGCTCCTTGCTGTCGGGGCTCCACGTGAAGCTCTCGACGTGCATGTCCGCGCGTATGCCGCGCACGACGGACGTCTCGCCCGTCGCGAAACTGTACAGCATCAGCCGCGCGAGCCCAGTCTTCGCGCCATACACCTTCGCGTCGTCCTTCGCCTTGATCTTCCCCGCCACGTCGGCGCCGACCTCAGACGCGCTCGCGAACGCGACGAACGCGCCGTCGGGCGAGATCTCGAACCCCTGCACGCCCTTTGTCCCCGTCTTTAGCATCTCCGGCTCCACGTCCGCGCCGTCGACAAAATCCAGCACGTAGACCTGTGACGCCTTGCCCGGGCTCGCGCGGTCGGACAGGAACGCGATGCGCCGCCTGTCGGGGTGGAACTGCACGCCGCCGTTGTAGCACGCGCCGCTCACCAGGAGGCGCGCGCTGTCGGGCACGTCCGCGTCCGCGAGCCACAGATCCGCCTCCATGCTCTCGGCCACCTTGTACGAGTGCTGCAGCTGGTACACGACGCGCGTGCCGTCCGCGCTGACGCGGATCTCGCGCACCTTCGCGTCCGCGGCGATCTGGGCGGCGACTTCGTCCGACGCGTGTGCGGTACCATTTAGCTTCCCGTTTGCTGTACCATTCGTATGCGTCGCTTTGGTGGAGGCGGACTGTACAGGGACGTCGTCCGCGGCGTGTGTGGTGCCGTTCATCGTTCCAGTTAGCTTCCCGTTTACGTTACCATTCGTCGTCCCATTTACTATACCGTTGGTATGCGGCATGATGAACGAGGGGCCGAGTCCGATTAAATGTTCACATTACATAGTGGCCCCCTTTATATGCGCAGTGTTGGAGCGTGGTGGGAAGCGTGCGCCCACGCGGACCCGCGTCTGGGAAACTTAGAGGCTCTTGGCCGGTGCTTGACAAATAAGCTGCACGCTTTTCGGCGATGGGGACGCGATGGGACAACGATGGGAAGATTCTTCTTGGCCTGATGAGAGTGAGAACATGTTTAACCGCGCGTATGCACCAATATGTACGAGCAGGTCATTTAAGTGGGGTGCAATTGAATAATTAGAATTACAGCTATGACATACATTGTTTAGTGCGTATTCATGATGAACGATGGGCCCTGGAAAGAGAACTTGAAGCGGGTGCAAGTGCACACCAATAATGATATAGCGAGAAGAATGATGGACCGTGTGCGTAAGGCATACAGCCCGTCGGACCCGTCGGCCCCGATCGGTCCACCCACGCATAGCGGCAAACGATCCCAACGACGTACCACAAGCAGCTACGGCCCGATCTCCATCATGTCCTCCTTCCGCAACCGGCGGCGGCCCGCGTCCCACTTGCGCAGGTACTCGCGCGCGCGCGCCTCGAAGACGACGCAGCGGTCGAACAGGTCCGCGGGCAGCTTGTCCTTGCGCTGGTCCCACGGCTTGACGTCTACGCTCTCGCAGCGGTCAAGGCACACGAGGATCATGCCGAAGCTGAACGCGTCCGCGAGCAGCGCGTCCTGGCACTCGCCGCGCAAGATCTCTGGCGCGGAGAACGGGCGCGTGCCCGGGTGGATCTGCTCCGTCGCGCGCGCGGCGCCGGGGCGGGTCTGCAGCGGGAACGGGTCGCTCGGCGCGTCGTGCGGGGAGGTGTAGACCGAGTCCGCGGAGACGGAGCGCCCGAAGTCGAGCAGCTTGACGGTATCGCTGCCCGTCGTCACCTGCACGTTGAGCAGCGAGAGGTCGCCGTGGCTGAGCCCATACGAGTGCAGGTGCGTAAGGCCGTCGATGAGCTGGTTGTGGTAGTCGAGCTTCTGGCGCGTGGACAGTGGCGGGCGCGCGATGACAACGTCGTAGAGTGTGCGCCCTCAATGAACTCGAGGACCATGCCGACATTCTCGAGCGAGCCGAGGAACGCGCACACGTTGCGATGGCGGCTGAGGGTGGTGTACACGCGGAGCTCGGCGAGGAACTGCACGGTGACGTCGGATGCGTTGGACTGCATCTCGCCATTGATCTCCAGCTGCACGACATCTGGCTTTTTGACTATGCACTTGAAAAGTTCAGAGGCGGAGCCGTGTGCGCAAGGAGAGAGACTGGCCGTGGGGTTGGACGAGCCTTTCGGCGCGGTGTAGGCGAGGGGGTGGGGAACGAGAAGAGCGAGTTGGGGTGCCGCGGGGGCGCGTAGATGGGCTGCGACGGCTGTGGCGTGGGCCCGCCGGCACGCACCTTCTGCTCCGAGTGGTGCACGTCCGACGGATGGTGGTCGTAGTTGTACAGCGACTCGATGTTCTCCACCACCGTCTCGTCCGACGACGTTTGATACGAGTTCGCGTCTACCTGCTCCTCCTCGTTCATCTCCACTACGATCTGCGTCAGCTCAGCGCCCGTCGCGCAAGGGCTGGTGCTCACCCATCCACCAATTCTTCTTGGAGGTCAGGGTGACGCGCTTGACGTGCATTGTGGCTGTCTGCGGAGTGGCAACCGCGGGGGTGCCAGGCATCGGCGTCAGCGTCGGACCCCTTGAGAACGCCGGGCGCTGCATTGGCTCTGGGTGTTGGCGGCGAGAAAGAGATGGGCCAACGTGCGCCACCCCCCGCATTGCTGCTGATGATGGCTGTGATTGGTTTATAGTACTGGTCATATACTATTACTAATACTAGACACAGAAACTTCTCATTGAAGCAGCCTGGCTCTAACAATTACCTATTTTTTGTTGTCAGGAATTACTTCCTTTCGAACTAAAAGGACTTCAACGCGGTCATTTTGAACATATTAAAGCTGTTCAAGTTGCCCCCAAACGATGCTGGGATTTGGACCCACAGACGCCACTCTATAATCTTCTGGATAGGAACTCAGCATCACCCCCGTTACATTCACCCTCGATGGACCAGTCAAAGCGAGTCATAGTGACCAAATTCTACAGAAAGAGGCTCAAACTAATTCAGGGAGTCTCTCCGACTCGGAATCAAGCCGAAATATCTTTCTAAAATCCACCGCTCTTGAAATAGTCACGAGTATTGAGCGCGGAAATTGGACAGCCTCTCAAGTCCTTGAAGCCTTCATTGCACAATCTCTGGTTGCGCATTCGGCAACAAATTGTATCACAGAAGGTATTCATAGCTCGTTCTCTAGATATCAACCCAGTATGGGTTCGAACCAGCAATCCTTACAACCCAACTTACACTTCAGGTGGAAGTTCTGGAGGAGAAGCATGCATCCTATCATTGGACGCGGCAGTCATAGGGCTAGGATCTGACATCGGAGGCAGCTTACGCATTCCTGCCTCGCATTGTGGGACCTATTCTTTCAAACCTAGGGGTCGGTCGAATATCCGGCTGGGGAGATAAATCATCCACTTCGTCGAGGTTTATATCTGAATTCCACATAGAGTCTTTCCCCGGTTTCGACTGGGTCACTTTAGAGTGTATGTGGTCCGATGGCCAGGTGAGCCTTCACTGAAATGCTGGGTCAAGTTTATTATCGCCAATTCCTGTGTAAAGATGTATGGATGATCTAGAGTTGGCCTGTCGGGTATCCTTTGGAGCCCGAGGAGCGACCAAGCGTGATGTGAAGCTGCCAAAAAAGTTGCGTTTCGGATATTATGCGAGTGGTGTGTTTGATTTCAAGAGTCCGAGTCCAGCGTATGATTTAGCAATGTCCAGATGGCCCGGGTGTCATAAAAGCATCTCTGGCATGTATTCCCACTGTTCGATGCGTTGAAGAGGGTATGAATGTGTTGAGTTCGATCAAAGTTTGCTCGCTTCTCTGTGTCTATGAACCTATCTGATACGGCTGAAGCTCTGAAGACCGAGCTAATTTATCCCCTCTGTACTCTTTCCTCCGCTTAACTAAAGAAAGTTATTTAGCACCACCCGATCTCCTACCACAAAGGCAGAGCGACGCGAGAGCGGGATTAACAGATGGACACAATAATCGGATCTCAGTTGACCATGCGAGAGACTCCTGGATAGTTGCAGTAGCAGCTAGAGGCTGCCCCGCCCCGCAACATAAAATCGTCGCTATCACAAGTAGTCTGTTCAGTAAGAGCATATAGAACCCCAATTTAAATCATGGCTCCAAGTTGCTGGCTTCCCCAGAGGCTCTGCAATGAGCGCTGAGCGTCGTAGCATGTGCGCAGATTCATGGACCAAAGAGAGGGATACGATCAGAAGCAGTGGTGGTTGAGAGCAAGTGCTGGTCACGTAATAATTTCGGGAGCGTTGATTGAATGAAATTGTATGGCTACATGCACCTACCTTTTACTTACCTATCCCTGTCCCATCTCGTCCAGTACTGCCTACTTATCTACCCACAGTTGCTAAAGATACACATTTTGTACGGACGACCTACGCGAAAAACGAACGAACCCAGAAGTACGATTTGACGAGATATGCAACCCCTGGCGGCATCTCATGGCTCTTGAAAAGCGTAGCCACGTCCGACGCCGCGTTTTCGCCAAAAAACAGCTCCAAGTTCGTCGCCGACTCCTTCCCGCTCTCGTTCGCCCGCATCCGCATCAGCTTCTCGTACTTCTCCAGCGGCTTGCCCGCAATGAGCGCCTTGGCCAGGTCCGCCGCGTCCGCCATGGCGAGGTTCACGCCCTCGCCAGCGAAGGGGCTCATCAAGTGCGCGGCGTCGCCGAGCAGCACGACGTTGTCCGTCGCCGGGCGCGGCGTGGAGTCCCACGGCAGCGCGTAGATGGGGCGCAGCACCGGGTCCTCCCCCGCGCGGATGAGGTCCAGCAGCGCGCCGTCCCAGCCGTCAAAGTGCTGTAACATCAGCGCGATCTTCTCCTCCGGTGTCGCAGCAAGCGCGACGTCCGACGTGGTGTGCCAGTCCTCGGGCACGCGGACGGCGGAGTACAGCATCATGGTGCCGCCCGAGTTGTGCTGCGCCATGAGGGCTTTGCCGTCCGAGAGCGCGAACATCGCGCCAAGCCCGACAAGGGGCGCAAACTCGGGGTGCCCCGACGTGCGCACCTTTGTCTCGAGGAAGGTGATGCCGCTGTATATCGGTTTCGCCTCCCACGCGAGCGGGCGCATGCGTGACCACGCACCGTCTGCGCCGACGACGATGTCGACGTTCTCCTCGGACACCCCCGATGCAAACTCGATGGTGTATTTATTGGTGGTGGGGTCCTTGCGGACCGCGGTGGCCTTGTGGCCCCACTGGATCGTCCCAGGAGTGAGGGAGTCGATTATCAGCGCGCGCAGCTGGCTCCTGTCGATCTCGGGGTTGTAGAACTCGGCACCAGTCTCAGTGACTTCGTAGTGGACCTTGCCGGCCTTGTCCAGGATGCGCATGTGCTCGCCGACTGGGCGACAGAGCCTCATGAACTCGGCGTGCAATCCCGCATCCTTCATTGCGCGTTGGCCCGATTCGTATTTGAGGTCGAGCGAGCCGCCAGCTGAAGCTCGAACAGTAACATCGGTGTCAGATTCGTAGATGGTGAAGGTCAGGTTGGAGCCTTTCCCGAGCTGCAGAATACGGGCGAGGATCAGTCCGCCTATGCCTGCACCGATAATTGCGACGTGTGTCGGAGAGGGCATGATACAAGACAAAACGTCGTCCAGATCGCTATTCTTACTCTAAGAGCTACTCCGGACACCAGAATAGAATAGAAAATAGAATACGGATTTATCAAATGATCTGATCGGAGCCACGCGGGAGCCACGGATCGCGACCACGACGCAACCACGAAGCCTTCTCCGCCCTCGCCTGCATGCCACCGCCATTGCGCACACCCGCAGAGACTTCACGTCGCCCTTTTTCGGAGGGCCGAACGACGCCATGTGCACCGCAGCCTCATTCATGACCGTGTCGTCGAAATTTCCCCCCTGGCCTACACGGCTTCGCCGCTCGTACAGAAAGTCCACCAGGCGCTCGACATCGAGTGGGTCAGCAACCCAGTTGGCCCCGCCGCGTCCCATTGCACCAGAAAAGCGAGAAAACGATGCGAAAAGGAGAAAATGTGGTCGAGAAAATGCCGTGTCACCACCGGGTCACACCGGATCACATCATTTGATAAATCCGTATTCTATTTTCTATTCTATTCTGGTGTCCGGAGTAGCAGGACCCCGGTTTATACCTTGGGAGGCCAGATCCCGGTTCGGACAAAAATTGATGATTTTAACCCGAAAACCTAGGTCCAGTTCGGACAAAAATGGGCGGTCTGAAGCTCAAATGGTAGGTCCGGTTCGGACAAAAATTGCCGCTCTGAGGCAGATGAACCGACCTTTTCGGGCGCAAAGTTTGGTTGAAATGGTCTCTTTAGCCAGAAACCGCATGGATCTGTTTGAAAGAACGCAAAAATCGGGCAGAAAGAAAAATTTGGACTTTTTTAGCTCCTCGGACGCCAAAATTACCTTTTTAGGCAGCTTACGGCATCGTAGGCTAGGTCCAGTTCGGACAAAAATTGGGCCATCCGCCCAGAATCGGTTCGGACAAAAATTGGCCATTTGGGCCATTTGGGGATCTGGCCTTCCAAGGGATAAACCGGGGTCCTGGAGTAGCTCTTATACAATGATTCAGATGCCGTAAGAACACGCAAGTAGACATTTGCAAGCCTAACGCGCGTTAGATGGTCTCGGTTACAGATAGTTTACAGATCCAGGTGTGGCATAGCCACATCAGGCACAACAGTTTCATAAGCGATTCAGGTTAGGGTTAACCACAATCCGAAACTTCGCTTCGACATTTTGCTTGGTACCCAAACCAAAGAGGTCTAGTTTACCGAGGATTTGCAATCGACAAGCCTTGTAACAGGATTGGCACATTGTCCCTCTGGACAAATGTTTTAACACACTCGTACCTCGTTTGCAGAAATTAGTACAAGTTTGAGTGACAGGTAACAAATTTTAGGGTTCGCTGACATGACAATTTAATTGTCAGTTGACTGACAGATAATTGTCAGTCACTGACTGACAAAGGGTTATTTAATTTTTCGGAAAAAATCCGCCTGACAATTCTGACAATTACCAACCGATGTATTCCGCTACTTACCCACCAACTGAGATTGTCAGGGCGTGAATTGAGGCGACTCGGCGGGGTTCAGACCCAATTCGGACGGCAACTGTTGATGTGCACAGCCGCCTGTCAATTTTTTCTTCTATCTCCGTGGACGACCCAGAATGGCCACCCTAACGGACGCGCAGCTTCTTGAACTCAAAAAGGGTTCGGAAAGATTTCTGGCGGACAAAGACTATGGTCTCTTCCAAATAGACTCACTTATGGATTCAATCTTCGGCCCCTACTCGACCCGTCTCAGCAATCCCACTGCGTGCGAGTGGGCCGCCTATTGGCAGGCACTCGCCAACTATGAGGAAGAATACAGGGAGATTGAGAAAAATGGACTTGGTCCAGGGAAAACTACGCCGGTCAAGCCGATTGTGAGGAAGCCGTAAAGTGATACTGTCAAACGCTTACCTCAATCTATTAGATGCCGTCGACAGGCGATGACACCGGACCGATCTGTACCACATCTAGTGTCACTTTGAAGGTTCAATAATAGTGGTGCCTTCGAGCAGTGCCTGATCTTTAATTTTTACCCCCTAGTTGAAGCTAGGTGGTACCAAGCGCAAAGGCCCGGAAACCGAAGACCAAGATGCTCCACCGCCGAAGGTTCATTTACGTTATTCAACACCTAATTTGAAGCTTATGATCCATTTTTCATTTAGAAAAAACCTGGCCCTCAGTCGGATGCTTTCCTTGACCGCCTTTCCTCTGCGCTCACTGATCTGGCCAAACGAACTAAAAATAAATCGTACTGGATATGCATCGCAGACGGCTGTTCTCATCGTCGAGCAGGCCGCCGGATGCATGCCGATGTCATCACGCATGCGCTCCAATGTGATTTTCTCCTGCGACAAGACCCATTAGCGAGGAAAGAGGCCGAGGATGAGCATGCGAGAGGCGCACTGGGTGCCGAGCAGAAGGATGCTGACGCTCCGGAATCCACCGAGAAGCGCCCGGTTGGTTGGCCGAAGAAGCTTGAGACCCTTGAAAAGGGTCAGCCGCCATTAGACTCGGTGAGTTTCCGAGATGCTGGTAAGAAGAAGGCGAAGGAGGAGCATGTGGCGTGGCAGAGGAAGGCCGACCATTTACTGATGCTCTTGATCTGCAAATGTGGTCTGGTCCCGAACCTGCTCGACTCAGATGACTGGGCCGCTTTCGTCAAGCATCTCAACCCGGCCTACACTCCCACTGGCAGCAAAAAATTCGCCAACGAGTACATACCTCAAGAAGCGGTGTTAGTTAGACAGAGAACCAAACTGGCGCTCCAAGAATCTCGGGATCTTACCTACACCACAGACGGCACATCTTCTCGGCGCGGTGATCAATTTTATACCTCTCATGGCTGCACACCCTCTCGCGACGTTTATTTCCACGGTGGACATTTTGGAACGAAGGAGAGCCATGATGCCGAATGGATCAAGAATGGTACTCTCGAGGCGAGTCAATTTTTGAACACAAACATCTTTCCAACAATTCTGTTTGGCAGACAATGAGCGGTATCGGATCTGAACTATGGGCTGCCATGGCATCGGATAGCACCAATGTAACGCTTGCAGCACGACGAGGAGTTGTTACGGAAGCTCCCGCCGTTCTCGACCTCTGCGATGTCGTCCATTTTATCCAGCATATTATTGGTGATATCAATGAACTGCCCGAATTTCAGACAGTCCGTCTTAAATTCATCTTTTCAACCACATGACCAATGGTTTTACTACAGATGATGCAAATCCTCAAGCTGCTCATCCGCCATTTTAGCAAGTCCGGCAAATCGAAAGCCCATCTACGGGACTCAGGTGAGGGCCTGGCGGATGACGGCAGCAATATCCCTGTACGCATGTTGGCGAAAATCGGGAAAACCCGCTTTGCGACACACTTTATGGCGGTGACAACAGTGTCACCCGTCGTGCACAATATTCAAGGCCTCGTTTTAGACCAGAAAATTAAATTCAAAGTTCGTTTCGTCCCTCCGTTTATTTGAACCGTACTGAGACTCCGTAGAACCCATTGCTTCAGGAAGTCTTCGGTGACCAAACCTCAGTCCGGCTTCCGACATTTTTGAGGGATATGTTGAGCTACGAAATGATTGTCACGCCGTTGGCACGTTCACTCTGGTCCCTGGAGGCGACGACTGCGAACCCCTCAGATGCTTTCGTCTTTTGGCTTGCCATCGGGCACACCCTCGACAGCATATTCGAGAAGAAGGAGAAAGATACCAGGATAACCATCAAACTTGCGGCACATGTTCGCGCCAATTTCAATACACGATACTCCCAATTTTTCAAACACAATGAGGTGTATTTCGTGGCATTCTGTCTAGATCCCCGTTTGTTCGCCTCCCCTGCTCACTATTTACTACTGACCACTAGATATAGGATATCCGAACACCGAATTTCTACGCAAACGCTCTGACACCCAGGAGGGTGTTGCGGAGCACATGTCTTATCCGCACGCATTTTTTCGTGTTAAAGAGTTTCTGAAACAGATGCTGAAGGTTCTTTTGGAACAACACAGGAGTCACAACGGTGAATGTCATTGTCATCCAGTTTTAAAGACGCAGACGGAACTCTACATTGTCGACGCCTTGAGGCTGCAGCTTGAGGCTTTCTGGCTCGGCGAGGCGCCGTTCCACACCCCCATCATGAACGGGGATATTATGGAGTGGTGGACGAACTTGGGCCGGGGAGATTCTCCTCGATCCGATGTTATTGCGGTGACCGGTTTCTTCCAGATCCCGATTCGTAAACTGATGTTTTTTGCAGATGCTCGGAGTCAGAATTTTCGGGATCCTCGTCAACTCAATGCCTGATGAGCGTACCAATTCCAACATCACCTGGTTCAACAGCGCGCTGCGGGGAAATCAGAAACAGGAGGGTCTATTGGATATGATAATGGTTGGTCAATGGTACAGATATCATGCTCCGGTGCGTCTGTGACTCTTCACATATTGCAAGAAAGTACACTGACAATGGTTTCAGGGTGCAGAAGGTCCACGCCGCCCTCCACGTCGTCCAACAGTCGCCTATCGTCGCCTTGACCAGTCCGTGATTGACAAGATAAAGCTGAAACAGCGAGAGGACGATTCCGAGTCCGAGGCATCCGATTCTGATGCCGATCCAGACGCCGGCTCCACGGAAATAAACGAACAAGACGACGAGGAGCTACAGAAGCTATCCGACGCTCTCAGAGCCAAGATATCCCGCATGAAACACAGGCGCAAGAAAAACACGAAGAAGACCTTCAGATCTGACGCTGTATTTGTTGTCGACAGGGATGTGATGTTGAGGGCCCCCGGATTGAAGGGCTTGCTGTCAGATGACGACGTGGCGACTAAGGAGACTGGAAACGCGCCGCCCCAACCCATTTCCGCGCCGCAGAAAGCCAACTGGGACTGGTAGTTCGTAAATAGCGGCAATTCTAAAATAGGCAATTGTCAATTGTCATCTGTCAGTTCTGACAGTCATCCTGACAGTCAGCCTGACAGTTAATTATTTTCCTCAAAGTGGAATTGTCAGCGGACCCTAGTACTAACAATGCGCATCCGAGTCGGTCAGAATAACCACCAAAATGGAGGCTCGTCGTCCTGGTATTGAATGATGTCGTTAAGCACGCTGCGGTGACTGAACCAGGGATTGTCCTTCTCTCTGTAAACTAGCCGATCCGTGACGACTAATTTCTTCAGGCGGGGAAAGTTCTCTGTGCGAGAGATCATGGCATCCAGGTTACCAAAGAAAAAGCCCTCTGGGTACATTCTCCGCCCCGAGCCCCACACGATCTTCTCGAGCCTCTTGGAACCGACGGTCGCCAGAATCGGGAGAAGATCGGGTGCCATCCAGGTGGTCTGCAGCATGTGGAACTCCAGAGTCTGCAGGTCCGAGTCGTTGTATGTGAGATTGACCGATACCGCCTCTTTGACTACGAGCGAGGAACGGCCCGTAAAGTATCGGCACTGACCGTTGACCGTGAACTTCAGCGACAAGTACTCTAGGCTGCTCCCGAACAGCTGCAGGAGCTTTTGTAACTGAGGGAGGTCGCTGTTTGTGACGCGGCTGAGGCTCAAGCTCAATAGCGCTGGGACCCGCTGCCGGGCGAACTACGTCTCGCCACCCACGAGCGAGTGCAGGCGCTGGCGCTGCAGAGATACTGGCAGGCGGACATGGACAATATGTCGCCACCGGACGAATACAGAGGTTTGAAATCGAGTGTCCGTAGTAAAGGGAACGCGCACGCGAACTCGACAGCGTCGGACAGGGTCGGGAAGTAGGTGAAGATCTGGAGGGTGGTAATCTCGCGGAACGAGGTAAACATCAGCTTGAGCGGGGCGGGTGGGATAGGCTCCTCTTGATAGTGGATAGTGAGCCACTGGAGGTGAGGGGGAGCTTCGCGACGAGCTGACTGATCTGGGCAAGCAGCTCTGCACTGGGGCGCGAGAGGGCGAAGGGCAGGCCGAGGGTGAGCCTGCGGACCACGGGTGCAAACTAGCACAGCGTGTAGTCCCCCGCACTGGAGCCCAGGTAGACGGTGATGTCTGAGAATGCATCGACTCGACTGGAGCCAAGATTTTGATAGCAGAAAGGAAGGCCGCTTGGTCGTCATCAAGTTCCTGGATAATAAAGTCGACGATTTCTGGTGGTAGACGAGGCGAGGACGAGAATGGCATTGTGGAGGAGGACACTGGCAGTTAGTCCTTTAGTTACCGCGCCATCATAGTAGGCTGCCAACCTTATTATATAAGCATCCGTTTTAGGAAAACACGTGCCCCATCGCCTCTGGCGTTAATTAGTGGACTCGTTTGGGGCTGGGGGAGGGAATACGACGCGTCTTTTCGTGTAATTACGTGCCAGAATGACATATTATAGCTTCAATTTCATATCTCGACCATTTCCCCCTTCAATCTCGCCTGCGAGCATCCCTGCGGGCTCCAACTCCGGCAAAGCTGGCGACGAAGCTCAGGTCCAACAGTTTGGAGAGCCCAGGTGGACAGGCATGGTCGCGCGTAGCTGATATTCCGGGGAGAGGCGACATCGGGCGGCGAGAAATCCAGCAAGGAATCGGGTGAGGATTTTGGAGCCCGACTCTGTCGATGGTTGTAAATGAGGTTGATTATGGAGCCCATTGTGATTGTGGATTGCCCTCTCAAAAATGCGGTTACGACACGGACATGGCTCGTCGTGCGCGGATCGGCAACGCCGGAGATGTGGTTATATAATATGACCGATAAGAAGTGGCCCAGTGAGTCAAAGTCTTTGGTGATGATCTCGAGAGCCGCATCAGCCTTCTCCCATACATTTCGCTTTGGTTTTCGAAGTCTGGGCTGAGTAGAAGGAGTTTCGGCGGTGAGGGAGCGTTGTTGCGGTGGGGTCTTTTTCTTCGCGGCCTGAGCCGTTTTCGGCGGTCTGGCCGGTTTCGGAGTGGAATAAAAGGCCTCCGGGGCGAGTATGTCAAGTGGAGAGTCGTTCTGGGCCATCGCAGCGCGTCAGAAGGGCATGATACGCGTCGAAAGAGACGAGACGCGTGAAAATAAATGAGTTGTTTGGTTGTGCATCTCCCATCCTTACATAATAAGATCCGATGCCGCTAATCAGACGCGGTAACTAACAGACTTCAACGAACGAGGAACGAGTTAGATCCGTTGAAGCGTCTGTCTTAGAGAGACTAACTGGCAGTCACGATCACAACATTTGAGACACAAAATGTCTCGCCCAAATTCGAAAATGGACAGGGGAGCACGTAACTCATCAAGGCCTCACGTTCAATAGTCTTTTGTATATAATTAGAAACACTCCCACCCACACACAAAGAGTGGGTATCGAGTACTAGTGTTCAACGTTCAATTTCAACACAATAGGCGAAGCCGGACCGAAAGCCTGTTATCCGGGCCGGACCATCGGCATAACTCGGAGGTCCTGGTAACATAAGAACCATTCCAATTTTATCCGCGCACATTACTGTCATCATGTTCTCGGTTAGGATCAGCGAAGCGGAATCGGATTCCCTCGGTCTTCTTCACTCATGTCTTCCCGCAGCCTCTCCCCTGGAGCCATGGATCCGGAGAACCAAGCAATCCCACCTGATGAGAAGACAAAGGATAGTCCGAGCGTGTCCCTAGACGCCTCAGAAGACCCACTCTGCTTTTCTTTTTTCAAAAAATGGTTAGCCATCGCTGTGATCTCTGCTGGTTCATTTTGCGTTACTTGTGCGTCATCTGTGGTAAGCTGGTTTTTTTTTTCAGCCGCTTCAATCCTTTTCATATGCTCGTTAGGCATCATTCACTGAGCATGGGATGGCACGCGAATTCCATGTATCTCGAGAGGCTACGATCTTGTCAATAAGTTTATTTGTCCTCGGTCTTGGTGTGGGGCCATTAATCACAGGGCCATTCTCTGAAGTATCGTCGATATTGGCTTCTTGTATCAATTTCTGACAGACCATCAGGTATACGGGAGAGCCATTGTCTACCGACTTTCCTACCTTCTTATGGTGGTGTTATCTTTTCCTGTGATATTTGCGCCCGATTTGGGTGTGTTAATATGCATGTCTTTCATGCATCCAAGCTAATACGGAACAATAGCGGTGGTCCTCGTGTTTCGTTTCCTCTTGGGCGCATGTGGTGCCTCATTCCTAAGTGTTGCCGGAGGAAGTGTTGCGGATATGTTCTCGAATGATAAAGTCGCCACGTATGTTGTAAAATCCTGAACCTTGATCATTGCATCTAAACCCAGCTTAAATTCCAGTCCAATGGCGTTTTACACCCTGAGTCCAGTGAGTTTCTGGACTAGTACCAACTTCTACATTTCTAAACGTCTTTACAGTTCTTAGGACCTGTGTTCGGGCCTCTCATATCAGGGTTTATAAATCAGGTCTGTTGCCTCATGAATCTCTATCATGGCGCTGAATGCCAGCCAGAATTTGGACTGGAGGTGGACATATCGAATCCTCTTAATTTGGACTTTCGGTGAATTGGTTGCAATATTCCTTGTAAACAAATTCATTTACTTCTCAGTGGATGCAACTAAGTGATCTCACTAGCTTGTCCCCGAATCCTATGCACCAGTGCTGCTCAAACGAAAAGCTCGCAGGTAAGTCACCAACAAATGATGGACCTTGGCTTGTCTAATTTCTTGACCAGACTCCGCAAAACCACAGGAGATGATAGCTACTGGGCACCACTCGACCGACGGAGCACTAGCATAACAAGATCGTTGCTGCTTAGTTGCTATACACCATTTAGTGAGTTCGAGACTATTATTGTGTACAATGTCTCTGATCTGGCATAGAATTGTTGATCTTTGATCGCATGGCCTTGCTTCTCGACATCTGGCACGTAGATCGACACAGAAGTCTGGTTAATTCTGACTGGATTATATAACAGGACTGCGCTGCTACTGGGTATCCTATATCTCACGTTTCAGGCCTTCCCCCTCATTTTCGAGGATGTACACCACTTCAACGTTCAAACGACTGGTCTCACATTTCTAGGCATCGGAATCGGGATGGCGGCTGCACTCGCCACTCAACCCCTATGGAAGAGGTCAGTCCTTGGCTCTTAATAATTCGGCAAATTGTGCTTCATTCTCAAGAGGCTAGACTTCACAACAGGGAAGCAAACAAGTATGGGGGAAAGGTCCCTCCTGAATCCCACCTTCTCATGGGCCAATTGGGTGGTATCTTGGTCCCATTAGGTTTCTATCCCCCTCGATTTAATCCCAACATTCGAATTTGACATACTTTCAGCTCTTTATTGGCTTGCCTTTACCACCTACCCCAGCGTACATTGGGTAGTGCCGATCATAGCATCTGTCCCATTCGGAAGTGGTGTCTTCTTTGTGTTCACTTCGACCTTCACCTACCTTGTTACTGCGTACCGGCCAATTGCTGCCAGCGCGATGGCAGCCAATAGTGCACTGCGCTCGGTATTTGCTGCCGCCTTCCCACTTTTCGCAGGCGCCATGTATGATAGACTTGGCACAGTGGGTGCTACTGCACTCCTGGCAGGGCTGACGACTATCATGGCACCACTACCGTCAGCTTCCTTTCCACAGGGTTCAAACTACGACTGATGGTGAATTTAGGTTCATCTTTCATCGAATAGGTCCTCGGCTGCGCGCTAAATCGACTTTCGCCGTGTGAAACCGCGGTATTATAGAATATTCCCAACTTATATACCAGGTCTTCAAGCCATAACGTCCTCGGCCCTCCTTGCCTCGATTCATACTGGTCAAACTGTTTCCCATGCACCTGACTTTTTCGATTCACGGCGGTCTGGTATACAGTGAAGGCATGCCTAGGTCCGGATGAAGGGACCAGGATTTCCTAGAAGGCCGTATGACTGTAAAAACGCCACCGTAAACTTGGAAAATCTAGATCGAAATTCTTTGTTTGACCAGGGTCACATGACATGAGGGTGTGACTCCCACGACGCACATGATCGTGACTCTCACTTTACATTAACTAATCAGGTCTCAACGGTCATGGAGTCGGCGTGCGAGAACGTGAATTGCGCCTCGATTTTATTACCTTCGGAGATTCTCATCTGTTCAGGGTGCTCTTCTGCCAAGTAGTGCGTCTACGACTGGCTCAACGACTTGCATCTAACTTAGCTTCATTAGTTGCTCAAAAGAATGTCAAGTGGCGTCCTGGCGCTCGCATAAGAAGGCTTGCATGTTGCATCCGCCTCCCTCGTTAGCAGGCATACGACTCGTTGTTAAAGGCGGTTACGATGCCGACGGCGATTTAGACCACGCCGACGGCGGTTGGGACGATGAGGATGGTCTGGAGGAAGACGACTTAATGTTCTCGGCCCTGAAGGTGTTCTTTATATCCATCGAAGCGAAAGTTGCGCGACTAAGGCTTACCATTCTTTTGCAGAGCATCAAAGTGCAAATCGAACACATAAATGTCCCGGTCGGTTTCGTCAAGTTTAAGGTTATCGACTTGCAGAAAGTTCGCCGCTGCGGGTTCTTCGATTGCCTCGACGAGTGCTCCCACGTAAGCCACCGAAATGCAGCATTTAATGACGGTGTTGAGCTAACTGATTACAGGAACTCGGCAAATTAGCCCTTCTCTTCGACGGCAACGGTCGACTTCACTTCAAAGAAGGGTGCTGGCGAGCTGCAGATTTTAACGGTGAAAATTTTATGGTGTATCTAGATGAGCTGGTCATCGAGCCTGAGTGGAGGGGAAAAGGTTTGGGGACATGGCTGCTTCCGAAACTGTTCTTTTTGGAAGAATTGAAGGGGTCTCGGTTTATTTTCGCATGGCCAACACTTTTAAATTTTCTCGAACCACCGTTGGCTAATGGGCCTTTCGGGAGCAGGACACCTGCAGAACAGGTAGATTGGATCCGAAAACGCGATCTCATCATCAAAATGTTCCGGAAGGTAAGTCACCCGGCTCACAGCAATTGTGGCTGACGTTATTCCCAGGCAGGATTTCGTCGCCTGTGTAATTCAGATTTCTTCTGTCTAGCTAAAAAATCATCCCATCCCTCCCACTCCATCCCTTTGGACGGGGATGCGCCATTTGAAGAGTTACCGCCTGCGACGACGGAGGATGAAAGGATGCGAAGGTTCATGGCTAGCCATTAGTAAGGGTAGTAATAATTTGGGCGTCCGCATACTGATATCCCCTCACAGGGCCGTGGCACGCGGACTTGATCAGTATTCTGACAGTAGATTAATGTTCAGTCTCGAAAAGCTCGCGAATGGTTGGTTCTTTTCTTAGAAAATGGTGAACGCTCTGATTTCAGGTGCTCAGCCAATACTCAGCACGGATGTAGAGGCGAATTCGGGATATACTTAGTATTTACGAGACACCTGAGCCTGAGATGTTTTCTCCTCCGAAATTTACAGCTTATGTAGGATTCCCACGGCCCAATAAGGAAATACTGTCCAACCTGCGTACCGCATGTTGAGGCACCGAGCATGCAGCGTGTGTTGAAAATACATTATGATGTCCCTAGACAACAATCCTTGACATATTTTAAATACCTTTTTTTTTGACCTGGGATTCATTGAAATTGGGGCAAATCCCGCATGTTTCCCCTGATTTTCGCTGCGTCACGCGTGACGCCACAAATCACGTGGCTGCTCAGTGTATACCGCAGCATTTCCCTCCATAAATAGCAGAGCTTCGAATCGAACGCGTATAGGTCACTCAGCACCTTCGCCGGTTTGCCCCCAAGGAACTCAACTGACCAGGATTTACTGTACCTAGATTCCGACTTCGAATTCGCAAGGATGTCTGCTCGTCCCCATGTACAATCAGCGACAGCGATTTCAATCGAGGTCGACCGTCTAACCATTCCTCAGCGCAAGAAGAGACTTCCTTCTACCTTTTTATCCTCTTTTGCCGTCATAGAAAGGTTGGGAGATCTAGATGTGTGCCATCTCCCTTCGCCCTCGCCCTCGGTCGACAAAGTCTGTGCCAAACATCTCACCGAAGCAGATATCTCCGCTGTGAAGCTCGCAAATGACGCGTTGTTGCTCTTTTCACGGCTTGCTTATCTCGTAGATCATGGTGATGCCACCTTGCGCTCGATGATGCTTCAAATGTGGAGCACCACTGGCGTCTGGAAATGGATTCTCTTCCTTTACAACGCCGGTCAGGATCTGAACGATACCATCGCCAACGCCGACCGACCGTTGCCTATGACACGCCAGACAATCACCCTCGGGATTGTCGATGTCCTAGTCGGATGCGCCGATTCTGTCTCCCTAGGAAAGCAGCTGCTACTCGTGTCCGATCTCGTATCATTGATCGGGAAGCTCTGGGTCGAGAACTTGGAAATTCCCAACCGTCCGAACATGGTACACCAAGAGCTCACATTTACCATGTATCATATCATGAACGACGACACCGCAAATGGCGCCGTCATCGCCACGCTTGTAAACGGGGTTGACGGAGGAGCAAAGACGATCATGGACGCTGTGACAGAGCACTTTCGACGGCTTTCATCGGCCGTACCCCTGGACGCCCATCGCATTGAGGAGCAAGTCCACTTCATTGAATTTCTTGTCAAGAATCCGATGCTCCGAGACGCGATGCACGAAGTCGACACCCTCTCCGTCGCGATTATGGCCATAGGTGCGCTGGCGAACAAATCAGTGGACAGCTGCAAAACAGCCGCACACGAAGTCGCAGAGACGTGTGTTGGACTCCTTCTCTTTCATCTACTGTCTGGCCCGAATGTGCGATCCCTGATACAGGCCGTAAACGACGGTCTTCTACGCACATTATATGATGCTCGGGTTGCTTTTGATGCCCACAATGGCTGTTGCGATGCGATCGAAGAGGTGGTCCTGAGTGTAATCGGTGAGGATACTTATATGATATTGTGTAGTAAATCTCTGATATCGTTTATAGCACCAAGTCTGGTCTTTCGCTCCGTCCTGCATGCCGTCGAACGATCGGAAAGCAAGACAGGCTTCTTCAAGAGCTACAACTCGACAACAACCGAATGGATAGAGTGGGATACGCTCTACGAAGTGTACCAGGATACGATTATCTTCAGACACGACACCGATCAATTGGTAGACAGCAGGCCTTGTGGACGCAAAGATGTAAGCTCTTACGATGTTCATTTCCCTTTTTTAAAATCAAATGGCCATACAGTGTCCCACAAGATCATTTGATACAGTCAAATTACAGCGGTGTGCACGATGCCAATATCGGAGGTAAATTTGTTGTATGAGTAAAAGATACTGGACAGCTCATCCTAGGCAAAAGGTATTGTAGCCGAGAATGCCAGCAGCAAGACTGGCCAGAGCACAAACGCTACTGTCTCAAGGAAAGCGAACAAGGTACAAAAAATCCCTACGCATCAACGGCTCAGATAACTCACATATTGACCATGGCAGAGATCACGCCTGTGTCCGACCGAGAGTTCGCCCGCGAGCTGGCTGAATGGGAGGTCAAAATACACATGGGCTCCATCCGCAAACGGATCCAGAAGAATCCGGAGCTCAAAAACTCGACGGGCGACCTGATGCTCCAGGTCGACTTCAGCACGCTCGACAAGAACATCGCGATCGGTCTCGTCCCGGGACACACCAAACCCGGGAAGAGTCGTGTCGCAGCCATATATGCGAAGGTGCAGAGCGGCCGCGTGGCCGTGCGGTCTCTGGGGCTTGTCACCGACTGGAGCGAGCTGCAGGAGAGTGCGAAGGTTGGAGCTTTGTTTGGGCCGGTGGATGAGTCGTTTGCTGAAGCGTCGAAGAAGTCCTCGAAGAAAAAAAAGTTGAATGCAATTGAGTAGTGTATTCTAGTTCTGGTGACTTGCTTCATTTTCTTTGCTACTTTTCACCTCATTGATCTGAGCCGTACACGCACGAAATATTTTACTCAGCGCGAGCTGCGTGATCTTCCTTCGCTCGAGGTGCTCTACATGACGGAAGATGCAACGTTCCGAAAATTGCTTCCGTCCGCACGGCAGGGCGCCCGCGACTCGTAAGCCATCTCAAAGGAACTCAATGAGGCAATCGCGCGGTCAGTGCGTCGTGGACAGCGCAACTCTTGCTCTCGAGGAAATACGCGAAAGCCGCGTCCGTGCGCACGGAGACGTACGGGTATAGCGCGAATGTGTCTGTCTCATCACCTGCGCGCACTCCGCTAGCTGGAAGGCACGCTCCATCGCAGGGCGGCCAACCGCCACCTGCTCTCCGGTGCCCAATCGTGCAATGCATATTGCAGATGACGCATCGCACAACGAAATATTTTGCGTTCGTAGCAAAGCGTGAGGTACGGGGCGCAAATTGTGGTGCCTCCCCGCCTTCCACCGGATGTAGCGATGTCTCCCCTGGGCATCGGGCAAGATGGGAACGACTACCGCCCGGAAGGCAGACAGTGTACGTTCACTCACTTCGCGAAAACGTTCTTCGGTGCGAAAAGCCAAGGTCGAGACTCCAGGGCGAGCAAAAACGACCCAAATCTGTGTCGGCGTTTCCATATACAATTCGTAGCGGTCGACCTTCGGGGGCCTCATGTGTATCATAGCATAGACGCGCCAAAGAAGCATAATAGAAACAGGAAGCCAGTGTGACGACCCTCCCCTCCAACTGCTCGAGTCTAGATGTTCAGCTTGGTCCCTGAAAATGTGATTAGGTCCGCGCAGGAGGGGGACGGGGGAAGCCAGCGTACTGCGCCAGTGCCGTCTCTTAGCGTTGTACTATACGAGTCGTGGTCAGTCAAGAGGGCCTGTGCATCGACATGACGGGGCGACGAACCTGGATTTTTGTGTCGGTCTTGAGGCGGAACCATTGGGGAATCGGCCTGGGGTCGTTTCATAGTCAGCGCACTTGGGAAAAAAAAAGGCGAGAAAAAGGCGGACCTGTTTTGGCGACCCGCCTTTGCCAGGATGCGCTTGGTGCGGAAAGTCTTTTGGGAAGGCTAGAGGGGCGGTGAGTACGAGCGCAGAGGACGGCGGGACGGGCGCACCATGATGGGTCGGTGCTGTCGAGTCGATGAGAAAATAAGGTTTGGTACTGATACAGTTGTTGGCCCCTGTTTGCCTTCGGCCTGCCAGCCGAGCACGTGCACGTGCTCCTCTTATCTTTCCACCCACAACTCAATATGCGCGTCGCCAGCTGGATCTCGTCTCTTCTGTTTGCCGTGGTCGTGCTGGCCACAGACGCGCCGACGGAGCTGCAGATTGAGACCACGTATCTACCCGACGACTGCCCCGCAAAGGCGCAGAAGGGCGACGCGATTCAAGTCCACTACGTGCGAATCTCCCACTAACTCTCACCTGAACTAGTGTTCATTGGTTATTAGACCGGCACGCTCTTCTCCACGGGCGTCAAGTTCGACTCCAGGTCTGCTCTGACTTCCCTCTTGCTTGCCGCGTGAATCGTCTAACGTGTGCAACATCAGCCTCGACCGCGGCCAGCCGCTGCCGCTGACACGTAGGTCCCTGCGTGTCACTTTCCGCATAGACTAACCACAGTTTATTCTCTAGTTGGTGTCGGGCAAGTCATCAAAGGTTCGCCTCCCGCCCTTGACCTCCCTCCACGCTGACTGACCCGCACCAGGTTGGGACGAGGGCCTCGTCGGCATGTGCCTGAACGAGAAGCGCACCCTCACCATCCCGTCCAACAAAGCATACGGTTCGTCTGCCCTCCCCTTCTCCCCACCCCCTCACCACCATCCCCCCAGGCTCACGCGGCTTCGGCTCCGTCATCCCCGCCAACTCCGCCCTCGTCTTCACCGTCGAGCTCGTCGGACTCGACAGCAAGGTCAGCCACGAGGAGCTGTAGTCGGTACCCCAGGTCCCATTATTAATAAAAGCATGCCTACGCCTGCCCAGGAACTAGCCCTCAGCCAAGCCCGCAGACAATTCTGCACCTCCGCGCAGCGCTACGTCCGCCCGTTCGCGTTCTGCTGGGACAAGACCTGTACCACTGTATTATGCACATGAGCCCTGTCCGTTCCTTCCTTGCTTGGGTGCTGAGCGACCGCTACGCACGCGCGCCCCCCACCCCCATGCCGCCGCGCCCGGCACCCAGTCATCGCGCACGCCCCAGACATGCTCCGCCCTAAGCCGCGGCGCACCGGGCCTCGCCGCTTCCGTCCCTGCGTACGTCGCCTCGGCCGCAAAAGTCGTCCGACTCGGCCGCGGGACCATCTGGTGGGCACTCCGTCCTCCCGCGCACATGCGACTTCCATGTGGCATGCGCCTCTGTGCCCACCACCGGGGAGCGCTCCCACGCGCGCTCCGCCTCCGGGAGCGGGCTCCCGGAGCCCACCGCGCCACGCGTGCATACGCCGGTCCCGTCATTTCGACCAACCGCGCGCTTGAACGCGAACTGCTCTTCTTGCCCTGTGTTCGTTCGTGAGCGATGCGAGGTACATGTACGTGTGTGAATGTGAATTTGGAAGGACGGAAGTTGAACACACCTGAGAATATCGAGAGCGTGTCGAGCGGCATCGCGCGCGGGGGCGCGTACGCGCCGCGTGCCATCGCCAGGCTGTCGTACGGAGACACGTTCGGCCAGTAGCCCCCGCGCGTCCCGCTGACCGCCTCCGCGAGCATCACGTCCGCGTTGTCAGTTATGGTGCCCGGCGCCGCGTCGAACTGTGTTTCGTCGGACAACGCGTCGGGGAAGAACAACTCCTCGGGCGGCGTCGTTGCCAGATAGACCAGCCGACAGCGCGCCTCGTACTGCGCGTCGATGAGCGATATGAACCTGCGCGCCTGGTTCTTGGCGGCGAGTGGCATTATGGGACGCACGCGATGCCGAGCGTGTGGAAGTGCGCCACGAGCGTGAGGTAGTCGAACGACTGATGCGTCGGGGTTAGCTATCGAATGCTTGGGCAGTGGCACGCCTACCTCATCCCACAGCTCGCTGAACGAAGACGCGTAGGTCCTGTGTGCGGGCTTCTATCGGGACGATAATTCAACGTCCGACGCGACATATATCGAACAAGGCATCCTCCACCTGAATCATCCTGCGCGAAACTCCTCAAGACACCCTGGAACTCCTCCTCCTGCCCGACCAAGAGCACGTACGCCCCGCTCGCGCACCCCGCTCTCAGAGTCATAGCCTACCTGCCGCCAATCATATGCCCCGCGCATGGCCAAGACGGGGCAGCGTGTCTCGAGCGCCGCGACAAACGGGGCAAGCCGCTCGCGCTGCACGCCGTGCTTGTATATGTCGCCGGGACCTTGTTCGACGTGACGACGAGCACGCCGCCCATGCGCCAGAACCACGACAGCACGTCCGCGAGCAGCACCGCGCTGGAGATGTCGAGTAACTTCAGCTCGTCGAGCGCGAGAAGCCAGTGGCGCAGCACGAGGCGGCGCGCAACGGCGAACGCGATGGTAGGCGTCGGGGTGGCGCTGCGGGCGCTCCGGCGCCAGGTCGTAGGGAGGTCCCCGGTGTGGAGAAGCGCGTGCCAGGTATCGCGGACGCGGCGGTTCCAAGGCCTCGGCGTGGTGGGGCGCGGGCCGTGCGACGTGGGCCTCCGCCATGCTGCGTCTCCGCCCCACGGCGCGATAGATCTCGAGCACGAGCCCGCTGTAGTGCGTGCGCGCCTTGTGTGCCGTCGGGATGCCGGCGAGCCACAGGTCGACGAGGAGGCTCTTGCCTGCGCCGGGCGGGCCCGTGAGGAGGACGCCCTGTGTGCGTTTAACCTCGCCACCGGCACGGGGAATCACGGACAGGGTACCTTCAGCGTGTGCAGCTCCGCTAGCTCCTCCGCGTGGCTCCGCAGCGACACCAGCGCGCGCGAATGTGGATCTGGCGGGTCCACGTGTGGGGCGTCATTCGCAGCCCACCACGCAGCGGACGTCTCGGGGCGCTCGAGGAGGTGCGGCGCGACCATCGCTGGGGCGCAGTCGGCGAGGTGTTTCTGCAGCCGCCGGAGCTGCGTTCACGGACCAATAATTAGATGGCACTGCAGCAACGGGAGGTGCGGCGCGGCCTACCTGCATAACGACGCGGATTTGGTCCTCGTCGTATTGGATTTCGCTGGCGGCGACGAGGCCGCGGTAGCGTTCGAGCAGATCAGTGGGTTGGAGCAGTGAGGAGTATGGTGCGGCGGTGATTCGGAGATGGCGTTGATGGGAAGCATTAGCAACAGAGGAACAGTGCGAGCTACTCCCATGAGAATCGGATGATAGAATAGAAGTGGGTGATTCGCTCAGATGACACTAGAACCAGTACTGGCACGACTCGAACTTGAAGAGTGTAATCGACGATACCGCCGTGGGATGCAGGCTCCGTCAGGTTGTAGCATAGAATGTGGCTCAATGGAAGAGCAGACTTTGGGGGTTCGAGATTTGAGCATCTGGCTATGCTCTACCTTCAGCGGTATAACACACAACGCGATTTGGGAGACGCGACAGGGGTGCAGGACTCCGTATTGAATCGTCGAGGATTGCTGATGCTTTTCCAGCCAAGTTTTTCTTGTTTGAATTCTTGCGGAACTTGCTCAAGCTCGAGCTCTCATCTCAGCTGCACCTTTCTAATAGAAAATCCTTCTGTCCATCTCGGAGCTTTCCATCTTGAACTTGAAGGTCACGAGCCTAATTGGTGGATGCCTTCTGCCAAATTGAAGTGGATTTAGTAAACCCGAACGAACAAGGATGCTGGGAAAGAGCCACAATAATCAGAATACACTACGGATGATATCAATTACGACTCAAATAGATTGAACCATTTTGTCTCCAGGCTTTCTTGGACCCTTCAGCAACCGACGGACCACCAGCCCAAGTTGAAACAAATGTCCAATTTAAGCACTCGCTGCAGTCGGTGACAAGCCCAAAAATTGCACAATGTTGCGGCCGCTTAGACATCAGTGTTGTGAGCAAGTAAGAAACTTACTCATGATACTAGTACTCTTTGAAGTTACGTTTTTGGAGGTTGCTGGTGGCAGTGCCGCAGTTGTCAGTCCAATTTGGGTCTGTGACAGTACACGATCAGTCACACCGAGGGCGGACGTGACTCCCACTCCATTGTTCAACGCAACGCGTTGGCCAACTTACCGTACCAACTGGCTGCAAAGGGACGTCAGTGTGGCTTTGGCAGTATAAAGTTGGGTAAGCCCTCCTGGCTCATCTCTCTCTGCCACCATGGACTCATCTCACCACTACCGCTCACAGGCCTCGTCCAACTATAATAGCTCAATCGGGTCCACCCCCCGCAAGTCCAAGACTCACAGCACGTCACAGTTTGCGGCGAACATAGAGGTTACGAAGCAAGATAACACTGCACAAATGACGCGCTGGAAAGACCGCATGTCGACCTCGCTCTCCTGCGTAGTCACCGTCGACAACTTCTTTTCAGAGTACATGAAGGGAAATGCCGAACCTGAAGCCGGACTGTTTACTCAGATTGCCACTCGGTGCGCTCCTGAGCTGAACATCATCGCTGGGAAGATGAAGCGATCAAAGCCGAAGCCTCAATGTATGACCCATTCGTGAGTACCTAGTTTAATTGCACACATTTCACTCAGAACTAAGACTCTTGCAACAGGTGGAATATCTGCAGAAGGTTGTTGCCGATTTTCCAGTCGCTACCAAGCCCGTATTCGCGAAAACTGCTTGGACCACGTTCAAGCGTCTCCACCCCACCGATCATGACTCGCGCCCAGATGCTGCAAGCACCCTGCCTGGTGTTGTCGAGGCTCCTCTGGAATGGTCCTGGTACTATGTTGGGTCGGTGCTGGAATTCAAATTCTACGCCGACCCCTTCGACCACAATGGCAACATAAAGGTCGCCAGCTGGCAAATCTCGTCCAGCTCGTCAAGAACGCGCGGTGCATCCTCATGGCGTCGAGATGCTGCTACGCGTTTGTCGTCGGTGTCTTCGGAAAGCTCGCTCGTCTCTTCCGCGTGGACCGCTCCGGCTATCTCGTGAGTAAAGCGTTCAAGTGGGTCAAGGAGACGAGGTCTTCCCCGAGTTTTCTGGCGGCTCTATAACTCTGGCAACAGCAAGAACTGCTGGGCCACGACAGCACCATATTGTTCCGTCCGAAGCCGAGAAGGAGGTCATGTGGGCACGCTGAAAACGCTCCGCGATATGCCTCTTTGTCGTTCGAAGACGCCACCAACAGCAGTCGCTGGGTCGAGGTTGAGATTGACGGAAAACTCAAGAAGTGCTTCACGGTCGGAGCGCCCATCTTCCAATCGAAGGGCCTCTTTTGTAGAGGCACTCGGGTGGACCGGAGTGTTGATCAAAGACGAGCAGCCCCCAAGATGCATGCGCTGAAGGATGCGTGGCGGCAAGCCTGCCGCAGACCCGAGTCCCACTTCTACACGTCATCAAAAGCTACGTCGATGAAAACCTGGACGGTAAAATGCCGAAAGGGTTGGCTGCTCGCCTCGGTGGCCTGGATTTGGCCAAGACATGTCCCGACCATAAAACGATTACCGCAGAGCTGCGCGCAGGAGCCAGCCTTTCTGGATCGTTGTCACGATCGCACTGTTTGGATCCCGTGGGATTCCCACTCGAACAATTTCAGTCCACGAAACAATTGGTGCAAGCTTTGCGGGATGCCATCTATGGTGCATGTCTTTCTTCGCCTGGAGCGAACCTGCTCTGACGCTTGTGATGTGGCAGGTCATCAAATCGCGTTCCTAGCTGGCGTGCTTCACCGCGATGTCAGTGCAGGGAACATTCTCATTAATGAAAACGACCTGTATGGGTTCATGCACGACTGGACTACAGTGAATTACCGAGAGGGCTGGAAGCGTTTAAACTTCTGCACCCCGACGTAACCGACGAAGAGATCGATAAAGAGCTGAAAGATATGACCGTCAGTGGCATTGTTCTGTCTGTGTTTTCCATACCACTGACATACGCGCAGGGCACATATCCATTTTTGGCGATCGAGATGCTTCAGCAGATTCGAGATCCCAAGTCTCCGTGCTGTCATACATGCAAGCATGACCTCGAATCTTTCTACTGGCTCCTTATCTGGATTCTTCTACGTCACGCGAACCATTCAGACCCTCGTGGTCCAGCCGCCTGTTCCATTCTATTCGACAATCCTCTCATCGATATCGTGATCAGCATGAAACAGACCTGGCTTCTTCCAGCCCTCGCTACTAGAAATGTCGATCGCCTCCCCATCCTTGGCAACGCACCGCTCTCGAACCTTGTTGACGTGTTGACATGCATTTTCTGTGACCAAGCTGGCTGGGTTCGTAAAATTGACGCCACGTACGATAGCGTTCTCGCAGCCTTCGACGGCGCCCTCTCGTCTCCAGGATGGCCTGACAGCGACCCTGCGCTGCCTTTCGAACTTGCCAGTACTGACCGGGCTACTGTTGAGCCTATCGCCCCTCACACCACCTCTTATTCTATGTCATCCCATTCCGCCGCCAGTGGTTCGATGCGCTCTAGGTTGTTAGCACGGCTTCCCGATTTCTCGGCGCACGCACTGGGGGAAGCTGGTGGCTCTTCTAGTTCTGGACACAAACGTAAGCGGGACGCCGACGACGAGGGAGACGCCCGGGAAGACGACAACGAAGATGATGAAGAAGCCGATGACGAAGAGGATGTTGGTGGTGTGGCATACACGAGAGCGCGCGGAAATGGGCGTAGGGGCCGTTCCTTCATGGATTGCTATGAGGAGCGGGAGTTCCGATCAGAGGAGCAGGAGCCCCAGCAGGGGCCCCAGTCGGAGAAGAGATTTTCGTGGCCGACTAAGCCGACCCCAAAGAGGCCTTGTGTATAATTTATTTGTTTTTGTCACTTCTTATTTAAAAAATCGATCTCATCTCGTATGCACTGCCTCTCGATCACGATCGTGACCCGGATCAAACGTCGGGCAACACAACTCAGCCTCTAACCTCCCGGCTTCGCCATTTCTTTTCTCGGTCTCTCTGGTAGAGACCCGTCGCAGGTCGACTTTCAAAGGTCCGTTTCATAATTGTCATTCTTTGGCACTTATCCAATGTGCCTCCTAGGTTTTTTACCCATTATTTAATGATGAGCCCGTGCCCAAGCCGCAATTACGACTCTGAGTCTCTACCGCAAGATGTCCAAGTAACGATTGCGGACACTCTTACCGCTCAAAAAGGTCTCGTCACGACTGTCCTAGGCAAACCGCACATCGACGTCACTATTGTCGCCGCAACGACGACGGCGACGACAACAACTACTGTCACGGAGGACGAGTATGTCATTATCGTTGAGACGGTCTCAGCTTCCAGCTCGGCTGCAACGGACACTGGACAAGACCTAGGGTTTGGTGCGTGACGGCCTCCTCCTCCTTTACATGTATATCGATTCACGGGATTCCTAGTGACCTCGAGATCTGCCACGTCGACCTCGTTGCCTTCAGTTCGCCTTCTCCAACCAAGACCCTGTCTTCTGCATCCGGAGGGTCGGTATCTCTGTCCGTCAGCCCATCCTCAACCGATCTCGGGCCGTAAGCGGAGCGAGAAGCAACTCTCCACGGTACACGCCCGAATGACATTAAATGTCTTCTTTGTTGATATTCTTCTAGGGTCGGACGTGAATAACAACGGCTCTCCAAGTAAGGTTCCATCTTCCCTGACTTGCTTTGTTGCCTAACTATGTGATTCCAGCAAGCACGGGGACTGTGCTGCAAGCCACCGTGTCGACGACCAGCTCTCCTCTGCAGGCGTCGACAACTGGCGGCCCGTCAATTCCCACCGGAGCGATAATCGGCGTCGTCATAGCTGGCATTTCCTCG